>APFE031413740.1:45118-67636 GCA_000404065.3 Pinus taeda | reverse complement strand
AGGAACAAGAAGTTCGAGAAAAAGGTTGTTGATCTGACACGAAAATGAGATTCACTTGCAATCATATTTTTTGTTGCTAAAATAGCAAGGTATAATTCATTTATTGCAGAAATCAATGGCACCACATCAAAGGAGCATTGGAAAATGTTTTCAGTTGAAAAGGAGGATAAAGCAAATGTGGCAACATACTTCAGGCAGTCTGAGCCTACTACTTACATCAATGCTCCACTGGTTGGCGCCCTTGGATTTTTCCGTGGTCATCCTTCCTAGCAAGCATGTGAAAACTAATGTGCACCAAATTCCTCTCACAGAATTGAATATATTTGTACTCAAAATCTCACCCCAATGAAAAGCCCAAATAAACTATGCACGTGGCAAAGTGCACAGGTAGGCACAGTGGATGTAGGAAGCTTGCAATGGAAGTGGTAATGGATTATCTGATTTTCATGGCCTCCATGGCTAAGTGGGTAGTACACAATCAAGCACACTGGATGCAGGAGCTTGAGTTTGCAATTGTAATGGCGGTGGTTTATTGTATTTTTTTCAACTAAAAAGATTGTGTTTGGAGCAGTTTTCAGATATATATAATTTTGCTTGAGATTGAACCGCGTTTGGAGCAATTTTCAGATATATATAATTTTGTTTGAGATTGGACCTCCCTACTTAACTATTAACCATTAAACCACGTCCTAAAAACTATTGAAGATGTCTGAATGGCTAAGTGGTTCGTTATAAATCTGGTAAGTGATTATGATGCAATGGGAAAACACCTTCAACGTCACTCGAACCTGCACCCAAATGGAGACGTTGAATGTATCTGTTCCGCCAGACGTTGGGAGCTGCCAATGCAGACAATTTATAGAAGCACCGGGTGGGATTCGTATGCATTGGCCTTCTGGGCGGCCGCCAAAATGGTGGATGTCATTGTTCACAGAGTATAATTTACCTTACGCCTGGCGCACAGCCTGTCGGGATTCAACACCGCAAGTGGACCTGCGAGGTGAGCGAGCACCATGAGCAGGAGAAACGAATGTCGAGAAGACATGAAAGAAATATTGAAGGTTGATAACAAAAAACACAATTTTCTTTCAGCAAGTAGGAACAAGAAGTTCGAGAAAAAGGTGGTTGATCTGACACGAAAATGAGATTCACTTGCAATCATATTTTTTGTTGCTAAAATAGCAAGGTATAACTCATTTATTACAGAAAGCAATGGCACCACACCAAAGGAGCATTGTAAAATGTTTTCAGTTGAAAAGGAGGATAAAGAAAATGTGGCAACATACTTCAGGCAGTCTGAGCCTACTACTTATATCAATGCTCCACTGGTTAGCGCCCTTGGATTTTTCCATGGTCATCCTTCCCAGAAAGCATGTGAAAATTAATGTGCACCAAATTCCTCTCACAGAATTGAATATATTTGTACTCAAAATCTCACCCCAATGAAAAGCCCAAATAAACTATGCACCTGGCAAAGTGCACAGGTAGGCACAGTGGATGCAGGAAGCTTGCAATGGCAGTGGTAATGGATTATCTAATTTTCATGGCCTCCATGGCTAAGTGGGTAGTACACAATCAAGCACACTGGATGCAGGAGCTTGAGTTTGCAATTGTAATGGCGGTGGTTTATTGTATTTTTTTCAACTAAAAAAATTGTGTTTGGAGTAGTTTTCAGATATATATAATTTTGCTTGAGATTGGACCGCGTTTGGAGCAATTTTCAGATATATATAATTTTGTTTGAGATTGGACCTCCCTACTTAACTATTAACAATTAAACCACGTCCTAAAAACTATTGAAGATGTCTGGATGGCTAAGTGGTTCATTATAAATCTGGTAACTGATTACGATGCAATGGGAAAACACCTTCAACGTCACTCGAACTTGCACCCAAATGGAGATGTTGAATGTATCTATTCCGCCAGACGCTTGGAGCTGCCAATGCAGACAATTTATAGAAGCACCGAGTGGGATTCGTATGCATTGGCCTTTTGGGCGCCCGCCAAAATGGTGGATGTCATTATTCACAGAGTATAATTTACCTTACGCCTGGCGCACAGCCTGCCGGGATTCAACACCGCGAGCGGACCTGTGAGGTGAGCGAGCACCGTGAGTAGGAGAAACAAATGCTCGAGAAGACATGAAAGAAATATTGAAGGTTGATAACAAAAAGACACAGTTTTCTTTTAGCAAGTAGGAACAAAAAGTTCGAGAAAAAGGTTGTTGATCTGACACGAAAATGAGATTCACTTGCAATCAAATTTTTTGTTGCTAAAATAGCAAGGTATAACTTATTTATTGCAGAAAGCAATGGCACCACACCAAAGGAGCATTGGAAAATGTTTTCAGTTGAAAAGGAGGATAAAGCAAATGTGGCAACATACTTCAGGCAGTCTGAGCCTACTACTTACATCAATGCTCCACTGGTTAGCGCCCTTGGATTTTTCCGTGGTCATCCTTCCTAGCAAGCATGTGAAAATTAATGTGCACCAAATTCCTCTCACAGAATTGAATATATTTGTACTCAAAATCTCACCCCAATGAAAAGCCCAAATAAGCTATGCACCTGGAAAAGTGCACAGGCAGGCACAGTGGATGCAGGAAGCTTGCAATGGCAGTGATAATGGATTATCTAATTTTCATGGCCTCCATGGCTAAGTGGGTAGTACACAATCAAGCACACTGGATGCAGGAGCTTGAGTTTGCAATTGTAATGACGGTGGTTTATCGTATTTTTTTCAACTAAAAAGATTGTGTTTGGAGCAGTTTTCAGATATATATAATTTTGCTTGGGATTGGATCGCGTTTGGAGCACTTTTCACATATATATAATTTTGTTTGAGATTGGACCTCCCTACTTAACTATTAACCATTAAACCACGTCCTAAAAACTATTGAAGATGTCTGAATGGCTAAGTGGATCGTTATAAATCTGGTAACTGATTACGATGCAATGGGAAAACACCTTCAACGTCATCCGAACCTGCAGCCAAATGGAGACGTTGAATGTATCTGTTCCGCCAGGCGTTGGGAGCTGCCAATGCAGACAATTTATAGAAGCACCGGGTGGGATTCGTATGCATTGGCCTTCTGGGCGCCCGCTAAAATGGTGGATGTCATTGTTCACAGAGTATACTTTACCTTACGCCTGGGGCACAGGCTGCCGGGATTCAACACCACGAGCGGACCTGCGAGGTGAGCGAGCACCATGAGCAGGAGAAATGAATGCTCGAGAGGGTTGCAGAGGACCTGTTCTAGTTGTGCGAATGGAGAAAATGAATGTTTGGTGCGAGGGATCATTTGAAATTGCGCGGGTGTTGGTTGCCAGCACAGCGGGTGCCAGCTCGGAAGTGGTGGGTCACACGTTCTCGAAAACAATTGTGGTCAAGCTCCCGGAGAAATGATGGATGGCATGGGCATGTATGTATGGTGAGGCCACTATCGAGTGCATTAAAGGCCCAATAGCACGCTAGTTAGCTCTTGCCATGGTCCTTGCCTTTTCTTTATCTTTGTTTGTTGTCTTTCAACATGGGACAAAGAAGCATTAATTTGTTTTCATTATAGCATGGTATTTTCCTTTTTTTTATCTCTTTTTTTGTCTTTCAACAATTGTCAAAGAGATAAAAAGTTGCTGGCTTTTTTCTCTGGAAAAACAATTGTCAAAGAAACATTAATTAGTGTGATATGCTAGAAGCATTAATTAGTGTTATATGACATATGACTCATGATTTGTAAGGCTAGGAAGCATGTATTGCATATAGCATGGTCCTTGTTTTTTGTTGATTTTTTTTTTGTTCTTCAACAATTGTCAAAGAAGCGTTAATTAGTGTTATATGTTATCGATTGCTATCGATTGCCTTACATAGTGTTATATATTATCTATTGCCTTACGGCGTTCTCTTTGCAATGTCTGGTGCAAATGCTAGTTAATAACCCTTGCCAGTGGAAAAGAAGGATCGCCAACGGATATGAATGTCGTTACCGTAACAAACTATCCTAACTTCTAATTGAGTTTTTATTATAACTGATTATGATGATTGAGGGATAGAAATCATTTTAATCATCTCACACATCAAATCAACAATCCAAGAATGTACACGGAGGCACACAAGGGAGTTCATTTCAAAGAAAAGTGATTAGATAATTTTGAAAAATTTGAAAATGTTAATTTTGCACAGTAATTTTATTAACATATGTTAATAGTTTGACTCACAATAATTTTATATGTTTTTGTTTTTTCCTCAAATTTTATAACACAATTTTTATGAGATTAAAATGTTTAAATTACACTAATTTTTCATATCAAAATTATGAATCTACTAACACCAAAACCAAAATCTAATAACACCAAAACCAAAACCACTTGCCGCAGCACCAAAACCAAATCCACTTGCTGGAGCAGTTTGACCCACATTAATTTTATATGTTTTTGCTTTTTCCTAAAATTTGATAACGGAATTTATAAGAGATTTAAAAACAAAATTAAATGCATTTTCAATATATAAAAGAAAAAATAAACTCGCAAATTTTTTATTAGAACGGGACAAAATGATATGTTCAACCATTCCTTTAATAAATTGGATTATGAGTGCTAATTGGTCAGCTTTGGTCATGTGCTCCAAAAGTAGGAATTTCTGTGTGCATCCATGGTGCTGTCAGGGTATGTCTGGTGTGCCTTGGGCTTGAATAAGTCTTTGAAGTAATTCTCCAGTTGGATATGTTGTGGTGTTTTATGAGAATTCAGAAGATGAATAGGAGGTGTGGAAAGCTTGCTGGAGAATGTTTATTGGCACTGAAAGGAGGAATCCTCTGAGTTATTTGCCTTAGCCTTAGATTGTTTGGCAGGTTGTTCATAACCCAAATTTCCTCTGGATGGACTTGCTCCCAAACGCGAAACTGTCATTGGAAGCATTAGATTTTTGAGATAGTCGGCGAAACTGTCACTGGAAGCATTAGATTTCTAAGAGAGTCTGTGAAGGTGGATGTGAGGGATTCATAAGAAAAGTTATTGTGATAGCTCATCAACACTTTCAGTTGTTCTGTTCTTGGTTCAGAGAATCCTCCAAAATCTAGATATTCCATTCCCTACCAAACAAATAAATATATCCTAGACAATGTGTAATCCACGAAAACTACATTCTGTGTCTCGCGCTCAAAACCAAACCAACTACTGAATATACGCTTCTACAAAATATGAACATTCTTGTAATAATATGAATCAATCAAACAAAGAAAATCTTATAACAGTTTCAGGCACCACTGAGAGGATGAAGTTTCCATCTTCCAATTGCTTCAAGGAAAGTGTGCATAATTGTAAGTCTCAGTTGTACGAAGGAGGACAGGACGCTACCGCCATAAATAAATGATCGCTATGGCTTGCCCCATGATGAGAGCACTAATTAATAACCCTTGCCAAAGTAAAAGAATGATCGCTAACGTATGTGAATGTCGTTACCGTAACAAACTATCCTAACTTCTAACTGAGTTTTTATTATCACTGATTATGATGATCGGGCGGTGGAAATCATTTTAATCGTCTCACACATCAAATCAAAAATCCAAGACGGTACATGGAGGCACACAAGGGAGTTCATTTAAAAAAAACACCTTATGGCGTAAAAATAGCAACATTATATCCCAAAATTTCTCTAGTAATCTGGAAGATTACATCAATCACAAGTAATTAAAAGCAACACATGAACTAATTTTTTCTAGAATCAGACCTTCCAAATGATTTCCAACAAAGTTCCCATCCCAACATCCCAACAAAATACAACCAAGTATTGTTAAATACTTGTAACAAAAATCCACAAAAATCAATGATTAGTGTGTATTGTATAACGAGATTTGAATATGCTTCTATCATGTAGACAAAAACATACAATTCGAACAATTATTCCAACTTCCCAAACTCATGCAAAATTTTCCATGTAAGTTGATTGTCATTTAGCTGCTTGGATATCCACCTACTCGTCACTACTAATGGGAATTTTCGTATAATTGAAATCCAATTTCTAATTTTCGCATAGTATACATGAATAGACATGATTTAAATCTCTTACTCGTAGCTCAAATTTGTATGTTCCCCAATTTTGGTGGTGGGATAGATCATGTGAGATTATTATTATGCAAAAAATTGAGAATTACAAAGGAAAGAGTAACATAATAAATTTGAAAATGAATGAAAGTTAGATTCAAAATGGAGGGATTTGTTCAAGTATGATGATTATCACTTAAATATCTATAAAAAAGATACTACTCTATTAGTGTACTAAAGTATAAACGAAAATTGTATAGTCAAATATTTAATAAGGATCACTAAACATTGATAAATGAAATAAGGAATGTGAATTGATTATGCATAAGAATTGTATTGAAAAAATCTAAAATCAATATGGGCTTTAATTGAGCTAAGATTGCATGAATTTTTATAGGTGTAGGTTATACTTTTAATAAAAATTGCAAGAAATTTGTGTAGAAGTTGAGATCCAGTAAAAACTTTATTCACAGAACAACCAGAGTCTGCGTGAGACCAATCACTTATGGAATCCTTCTTGTCAATTTGATTCCTTGTAGTGACCTATGGAAACCACTTCAAAATTAGACTATGACAACAAAAACAATAACTTTAATGCCATTCCTTGGATGGTACATATCATGAAACTAGTTAAATACTTGGCCAACCTGCATGATGTCATATCCCTCCCTATTTAACAAAATATTTCCAATACTTACTCTCTTTCACTAACATAATATATGTTAGGATCCTATAATTATAGGAAATCTGATGATTCAGATATTATTTTTTGCTCTCATGATGAAGCCTTTGGCTTGCTGACTCGCCCTGCTTCCTCTCCATTTTGCATCATCCTTTACTTAGCTTCTAGCTTTATCACCCACTTTCCTTGTTAATTGATCTGAATATTACCCTTTATCACCCACTTTCCTTGTTAATTCATCTAAATATTACCCTTTATCACCCACTTTCCTTGTTAATTCATCTAAATATTTCCCTTTATCACACACTTTCCTCACTTTCCTTGTTAATTCATCTGAATATTACTCTTTATCACCCACTTTCCATGTTAATTTATCTAAATATTACCCTTTATCACCCACTTTCCTTGTTAATTCATCTGAATATTACCCCAGCATAAGCAGAATACCTGCTTATTACCCTTTATCACCCACTTTCCTTGTTAATTCATCTGAATATTACCCCAGCATAAGCGGAATACCTACTTTCATATCATTAAGAATAGGTTTGTGTGACAAAAAGGGTCATATATTGCAGAGCTTCTGGTTTTAAAGCCTTGGATTTTATTGAAATTTGTATAGAAAATAAGCCTGAAAGCTTAGCTCCCACTCCACTTGATGCAAGTCAGAGCCTGCAATAACCAGGATCTTCAAACACTCTGTTTCACCCATCAGAAAATACTCACACCGCTGCCATTCATTTCATCACCAACAATCATAGTACTCTCGTTCATTTTCAAGTCGAGCTGTTGAATATATTTCCTCACAGATCCTCGACAACGTGAGTTGAAAAATGGCCAATCATTCTCTTCCCTGGAATGATTTTTGTGGATCCTTGTCATCAATATTCAACGACCCTGACAGTACAGAGTTTTGTCATAGATTTCCACACCAAGCTGCCAAGCTCTAAGCCTCTACATCTCAGCGTCAATTATCAATCCCATGCTTTGACAAGATACATGGCTCGAAAACCATTTCAATTGTCATAATCCAATCCCATGAACTGCAAATATGTTCAGAAATCGCAGCCTGAAAACTGCTCCTACAATTGGTGGCTCACAAATACAGTCAATGAATTTATTGCAACGCCTTCAACGCCGGTTGTTTCCACGCTCACTAAGTACAATGGATAATCAAAACATGCATAAACCATTCCCCAACAGTGAACTAGACTCTCGTCTGCGGGTTGACGCAGATCTATAGATCTTCAAAAGAAACAACCTTCACTCACCAAAATAAGCTCTCACATTGATTTAACAATTATCATATTAACATCAATCCTTCCAGCTTTTGAGTATAAATTGATCTTACAAATTCAGTGGATCTCTCTAATGATTGATACCTCAATTTATACACATACAAATTTCACAATCAACCAGTGTATATATATATAAATATATAATATAACTTGAAACAAAACAAATTACTTACAAACTTTTGTTGGCCAGATATTTGGAATTGATGGCCCCTTTACAAACTGCCCGAAGGCGTCCAAGCAGAAAAACCTCTGTTCTCTACTCTACTCTCTCTCTCTCTGATTTTCAATGTCTTTTGAGGCTTGATAATTTATAAAATTTAGAATGATCTAATTTAAGTTCAATCCCTTCAACTTCTCAACAAAATCCTAAAATCACTCAAATAAAAGCTCTAAAACTCTACATGCAATGCATATATATATGACAAAAAGCTTCTTGAGGCTTTATTCCATCTTTTCCGTGTTTTAAAATAGAAAAACCTCCTTATCACTTAATGATCCACATCCATTCCTTTTATGCCTAAAAGCTCTCCCTAGTTCCTATGTTCTCATTTATTTATTTTGAGAATATCTAATTAAATCACACTTAAAAGCCTAAATATTAAATTGACTTGGAACTTAGGAAACTAATTCCAAAAATGCATGACTCCCTATATCTACTATTTACAATGATTTCCCTTGAGCTGAATGCTCCTGCATCACCATCTCCATGCGACCTACATTCACAATACCTAAGCCTAGCACACCCAACACCAAAGCACAAGTGGGTAGCCTTGGGATTATTTTTGTAACTATGGGTTTATGAATAATGTACCTTTGTAAATGTGGGATAAATCCCATAAAGTTAATGTTAATATATATATATATATATATATATATATATTAATCTACATATATATATATAATATATAATATATATATATATATATATATACTATATATATATATATATATATAATATATATATATATATATATATAATCTCTCTTTTTACCCCTTACTTCACAAAACCCTATTAATATAAAGTTTTGGACTTTATATTAATTTCTCTCCGTAAGCCTATACTACCTCTTCCCCTTGCAAAGTCAACCAATGGCCCACCCCGCACTAAGAATTAAACCCCCTTCATTGTTTTTTTGTCTCATAAAAATAAATGAACGGTTAAAAGCTCATCCAACACTTAACATTTCAAATTCACCCAATATGGGCGGTTTTACCCGGGGCCCATTTTGCTACACCACAACCACTAGATGGTATCGAGTTCCCTCGCAAAATATGGCCCGATCCTCATAAGCGGTGCGATGGCCTCCAAAACCACCTCCGTATCAAGTTCCCTCAACAAAATACGGCCCGACTCTCATAAGCGGTGCGATGGCCTCCAAACCACCTCCCTGCCAAGGTGATAAACCACTTACCAATCGAGTTCACCGGCCCTGAATTTCCTTGCAATTTTCACCTATCCTAAAGTTTCTCCATATATATTTTATATCCTAAGGTATGGTGGACAAGAAAATTATCAAATGTATGTTATAGGAATTAGGGTTAATTAAGTGAAATATTAGAGATATGAGAAAAGCCATAAATTACATTGCTACAAGAAAAACCATACTTGAGAGAAAATAATACATGGATATAAGGCTAAGTTTGTGAAATGGAATTCAAATGTAAAATGTTTTTACATGTTCCAGGTATTTTACCAAGGAAAAGGAATTTATAGGTGTGGGTAAAATGAATTTACAGAGGAAGGTAAAGAACAAATAATCCATGGTTTTGTAAAACCATCCTTGTATTTTACAAGGGAAAAAGGAATTTACAAGTGCAGGTAAAATGAATTTAGAGGAAGGTAAAAAACAAACAAGCCATGGTTTTGTAAACCCATCCAGGTATTTTACAATGGAAAAAAGGAATTTACAGGTGCACTTAAAATGAATTTACAGAGGAAGGTAAAGAACAAACAAGCCATGTTTTTGTAAACAACACATGGTTTTTTGTTAATTAAATTATGGATTTCATTTTAAAATATTTTGGACATAGTGTTCATATATATATATATATATATATTACAAAATATTTTGTGACACTAATGGACATAAAACAGAGGAAGTGTAGTCATAAAATCAACCAGCAGTGAGGGAAATCTCAGAGTTTTAGTCAGAGGATAGCAAACAATTTTGACTCAGTTATTAGAAAAAGAGAGATACATCTGCATTTGTTAGTTTATTTGACAACACAACCACAAATTTGGGTCCACATCCTAAATGTTCCAACTTCTATAGCAACACCATTTGCACATCACTTCACCAAGTCTATAATTTTGTAGCAGTTAGAGTTTTTTAATTTAGCTATAGTCTAAAAATGTCCTGTATTTTAGAGACAAAATTTATGTAAACGATTTATAAATTTTTGTATAAATACTTTACATTTTGAAGTATTCAGGGAGATGATTTTCTAAATAGTTTGATATTTGTAATTTTCTGGAACCCGAGGTTGATTGTACCAGTTTCAAGCTAGAAAATTTGATTGAGAAATAAAGCATCATATTACAGGATTCTTGTGTTGAGCTACTCCAGTAAAGTATTTTCCAATGTATAGTTATTTTCTAAAGTTTTCACTATACATGTTTTCTAAATCTTAATGGTATAACAAGAAGCACATTTCAAAACATGTCTAAAAGTACTTTGTCTTAAACTATTTTCCATTTTTATGTTTTCCTCTAATATCCATATTAGGGAATTATTAATTGCTCCCTAGTTTCAATTGATTCATCCATAATCCAGTTCAGAGGATTCTTAATTTCCCTCTGATCTCGACTGATCTCCCTCCCATTTCTTCCATGATCCGAATTGAGGAATTCTTAGTTGCTCCTTTATTCCGATTTTTCATCATTCAACCTAAAGATCTGAAATGGCTCAGTTATTTTCCCTATAAATATTTCCTTTAGAAACTTGATTTTGGTATTTTGCTTGACTTTTAACTCCACAACCCAATGGTAAACAGATCTGCACCTGTCCATTTGAAGCAATAATCTCCCCACCAAACCAAAATCAATCAAAACCAATTAGTCCCACATAGCTAGCCTAAAACTTTTCCAAACAAAGTTAAATCTAAAAGAGACAACCCTCTATGAAGCTGGCAGAGCTAGAGCCTAGCTTCCAAAGTAGGTTTGTAGTTACCTCAGTGATTTATTTCTTCAGCCTTGAGAAATTTCTGATTGATAATAATATACACCAGACAGAAGATGGACTAGTGATGTTATAAGACACTACAACATAACTTAGCTCTAGAAAATTTTATACTTACAGAGTAGGCACTTATAGAAACCTAATGTTGAAGGGGATTCCTACTATGAGTTGATTGTACGACAAGTCTTAAATATGCATCACAAAATCCATGCATCAAAACATAGCTTTCTACCTAGTTGGCCATTTATAACTCAGTTGGGAAAAAACACAAAAACATACAAAATCTCAAACTTGTATTTCCATTATTATCAAGAATAGTTCCCACCAAGCTTTTGCTTCGCACATCACTCCATGACAAAGATTAAAATGTTTAAAGGTCAAAAATTTGAGTTTCCACCAATAATTTTGTATTTAAAATCCCTTGATGTACTAATAATGCTACACTAAGATGCAACAATTTAAAGACCAATCCTCTAAACAATCTACATCTCCTCCAAAAGATACAAGTGTAGTAACTTACAAGTACCACAACCTGTCAACTAGCACATGTCAGGGGAGAGTGTTCCAACTAAGAAGTCGTTGCGCAAGCCCCTGCAAAATTATAAAAATATGATAATTTTAGATAGAAAGTCCACATTTTAGTTTACAAAAATAAGCAAGAACAATATTGATTAACTTGAAAGTTTCCTTCAAACTTTAACAAGAAATTAATGAAATCTTTTACATAACAAGGAAACATAGCCATAAAATCGTAAAGGACCCACACTCTTACAAATATTGCAAAAATTCATTCCAACACATAAGCCTTAGAATCTCCCCACTTAATTGATTATGTGCCAAATCCCTAGAAAATTTCAAAAGAATATAATTTAATGACAGGCTCTCTAGACTCCATATTTTCCACATCCTATAAAAATTTTCAACAAATAAAGAAATGAAAATAGAGTAGAACCCAAACTGACACTCCCAACTTATGTAACCTTCAAGTTCGGATTCTAAGATAGTGTCGAAGGAATAGGTCCCATTAACTTGTTATATTCACGATTGTGTAAATTTGGTTGATGTGTTAAGGAAACTGCCATTATTTTCTAATACAGGCCAAAGCACAAAAGTAATTCCAAACTAAAAAAACCCTCTACAGGAGCTAACAACCATAGGACACTACAATACTTATGTTATGAAACCAACTCACAAAAAGATAGAAAAGATAGATCAATGCCTTAGAATTCAGCCTCTTCGAGGGGGAGACCTCCTTTACATTACACACATGAACAATTCTTCGATGATTCAAATGACAAAACCTCCTTTCTATATATAGGAGTCTAAGGGGTCAAAATATAACCAATCCAACCTAACAATAATAATATAAAGGCACAAAAATAACAATAGAGGGATTCTATGGGGCACAATAATAACAATATGGGGACAATAAGGTCACAACAATATTAATAAGGGATACAACTACAATAGTAATGGGGGAAGCACTAGTATTATAGGGGCCCAACATGCCCCTCTCCTTCAAAAAAGTGTTTTCCTCAATGCTTGAGTAGTTCTGGATGATTTTGTATAAAATTCTCATCCTCCCATGTGGAATTTTCAGTGGATAAGTTCTTCCACTTGATGATATACTCTGAAATTGATCGATTTCATAGCTGTCAAGTTCTTGTTTCTATAATTGCTTCCGGTTCCAATATATTTTTTCCTTCCTTGTCAAGTTCTGGCAATATTGTTTGAACATGGAGCTTGTTGCCTATAGCCTTCTTTAAACATGAAACATGGAAAACTGGGTGTACTTGAGAAGCTGCAGGAAGATCCAATTTGTATGCCATAGTACCAATCTTTTGCAACACCTTGTATGAACCATAATACTTTGGTGATAATTTATTATCCTTCTTAACTTTCTTGAGGGACATTTGTTTATATGGTTGTAGCCATAAGGAATACCCACTCACTGACATCAAAAAATTTTTCGCTACGATGTTGATCTACCTGTTGTTTCATCTATTCTGCGCCAAACATGAGGTTATCCTTTAAGAAGTTGGAGAACTTGTTGTTGAATGCTCGATGTGATGTTCCACTGCTTGAACCTTAAGAATTTTCTTTTAAATATGATGTGATGGATGGTGGATGATATCCATAAAGTGCCATAATGGGGTCATTTTTGCTGCAGTATGGAAAGAAGTGTTATACCACCATTCAGCCAGAGGCAACCATTTGACCCATTGTGTTTGTTTATCAGATAGAAAGAAACGAAGATATCCTTCCAGACATTTGTTTACTATCTCAGTTTGCCCTCAGATTAAGGACGATAAGATGAGCTATGGGCTAACTGAGTACCAAGACAAAGAATAATTCTGTCCAAAAATTTCTAGTGAAAATGGGATCTCTGTCACTTACAATAATATTTGGGCTTCCATGTAGCTTTTGAATTGTTTCCATAAATGCAGTAGCAACTGTAATGGCTTTAAATGGATGTGACAATGCACAAAAATGTGCATACTTGGTAAGTCTGTCAACTACCACCGTGATGACACTCTTTCCTTTAGATTTGGGTAAACCTGTGATAAAATCCATTAAAACCTCCTCCCAACATTGGCTTGGAATGGATAAAGGTTGTAATAGACCTGGGGTCTTAATTGTTTCAACTTTATTTTGCTGGAAAACCAAACATTTTGCCACAAACTTTTGAATATCCGATTTAAGGCCATCCAAAAAAAATTCCTTCTTAACCCTATGGTAAGTTTTTAAAAATTTTGAGTGCCCTCCTAAGGGAGAAGTGTGCAATTCCATAAGAATATTTTGTTTGATATGGGAATTCTTACAGAGGTATAAGCGATCTTTGTACCATAATGAATCATTTTTCCAGCTAAATGTATCAGATGTACTGGAATCTTGTTGTAACTTTCGAATAAGTGCCCACACTTCTTCATCATTCTTCCATTCCTCCCTTGCTTCGTTTATCCAATCTGGTTGGATAATAGAAATGGCGCACAACAATGCATCCACATCCTCATCCTTTCTTGAGAGTGCATCTGCCACCACATTTTGCTTCCCTTTTTTGTAGATGATTTCAAAGTCATAACCCAACATCTTTGTGACCCACTTTTGTTGCTCTTCAGAGGATAATCTTTGTTCTAAAAAGTATTTAATGCTATCATGATCTGTTTTTACCTTGAAGTGTCTTCCCATTAGGTAGGGTCACCATTTCTTAAGTGCATGTAGTATTGCCAACATTTCCTTCTCATAAATAGCTTTGTGTAAATACTTTCCCTTGACTGGACGACTTTCAAAAGCAATGGTCTTTCATCTTGCATTAAAACATCACCAATTCCATTTCTGAGAAAGAGCTCATGAAAGTTTCTCTGAGAAGCGCAGTCAGTCTGATAAGGCAATGAATTCTGCGCTTACCACCTCCACCTACACCGCCACCCATCTCACCCTCCTCACCTCCATCTCCACCCACCCCACCTCCGCCACCACCATAGTTCAATATGGAAAGTAAGATCAAACTACTGGTATTTTGGGGAGTAGGGAATGAAGACCCAGACCAATTCTAGTTCGTGGCAAGGGCGGTATGGGAAGCACAAGGCATCATGGATGAAAATATCGAGAATGTTACGCTCGTAAGCACGTTGCAGGAATGTGCATTAACATGGTACATTAAGCATTCTAATCATCATCCAAACATAGGAATCGTAGAGATCCAGATCGTGTTGAACAGAGAATTTAGCAGGCCAAAGTCGGAGACACAATCAATTATTTTGTTTAAGGAGCTCACGATGCTCTTGGGTGAGATCCCCTGGGATCTGGACCAAATACTAAAGAGTATGATTTGCGAAGCCAACATGACTTTTACGGATGGACAACATCACACATGGTTTGTAGCATCACTAACACCGCATTTAAGGATGACGTTGTCACAAGAAAAGCTTTCCACCCAGGCTGAAGCTTTGGATATGGCAATGAGATTGCATGAGACCCCTATACAAGACCCTGGTTTGGGAGTCCAACAAGTCCATGTGCAACTACAAAACCTGTGTCTAGAGATGCAAAGTTTGAAACAGGACATGACACCTTGGCCAGAGGTGCGCGACGAGGTATGGTGCATAAAATGAAAAGGCCAGGGGCATGACAAGGACCATTGTCCAGTGTTCGTGAATTACTTAGCGGGAGGAGAGTCGATGTCGTTAAGACCTGAGGCACAAGCAGGATGAAGCGCGGTGCCCACTCTATGGTGCATGATCTGTCAAATAGGAAGAAAACACACTACGAATAATTTTCATCTATTGCATAAGTATACACAGACGTCCCAACAATTGTTTTGTAATTTCTATAGGTCGATAGGCCATGATGAATGCACCTGCAGAAGCTACGAACTAATGATGGATCAGGCTCCTACCTATAGGGTATAGACTGAAACGTGAGCCCTCGACCCAAATGCAGGAATGGCGCGTGCTGGATTTAAGGGGCACAGATAAGGTTGAGGTGGAATGGGACCAGGAAGGGGTCATGGACAACTAATTTGTTACAATTGCGGAGGGCCAAGGCACTATGCCTGTGATTGTACAAACCCAACAAGGACATCATGTCTGTACTATATTCAGTTTGATCATGAGGCTAAAGACTACCCTACATTGATAGCAAGGCTCCTCGAAAAAGGGGTACTCCAGCCTCCTCTGGCTCAGAATTTGCAGATGATGAGGTCTGAGCCGTGCGAAGAAGACCCAAATGTAAACATGATGCTCAGGAGTGGTATGACCACTGGTGATGATAAAGGTAAGCAGTTAGAAGAAAGTACATGGGTTCACAAGGGTCCCACTAAGGAAACCGAATTTGATTTAGAACACGCGAAGGAGACATTCATGGAAGCTAAGAAGAGCATCACGGAGGCCTCCACTTCAGGTAGTAAGGATCAACTAGAAACAGGAATCGATCCTTCAATGCTCACTACCTTTTTGGAGACATGGATGAAACTGCTACGCAACAACAAGGTAGTAAAAGGACTACAATAACTTATCACTAGGTGTGCGGGGTCAGGAGAACCGCACATGGTCCGGAAACTTGGAAAGCATGCATTGCACACAGGAAGGGAAATGAGGTTGACTGCGCAAATCACCGAGTATGAAATGGATCAGGTAATCCTGGATCTCAGATTGGATTCGAATGTACTGCTGAAACAAACATGGGAGCACATGGGCAGACCCATGCTACACTGGTCTCCTATTCAGTTACAAATGGCGAACCAACAGAAGATCTTTCCCATGGGAAGATTGCAAGGGGTAATAATATATATTGAAGGTGCGAGTGCATAGGCGGATTTTGAAGTTATAAAGATTGTCAATGACAACAATCCCTATCCTGTGCTACTAGGAATAGACTAGGCCACCAATATGAACAGAGTCATAAATCTGAAGAGGCGCAAAATGATTTTTGAGAAAAAGTCACTACGCGTAGTAGTACTGCTAGATCCAGCCGAAGGAGCGCAATACACTGAACCAGTGTGCGACGATGATAGTGATGATGATCTCAATTGCATCTACAAGGTAACTGCACGAGAATAGGATTGGGTGAGTCCAATTGTAGATGGAAGGATTTCATGGGAGCATGAAAGCTCCTACACTTCAAATTCAGACGAATAAGTAGAGCGATGGAAGAATCGGCTGCATGAAGTAACAATGCTTAATTGCAACATGATGGTTAGATCACTGCGCTGCGTGAAAAAAGAGGTAAGGGATCTACCTACATATGATGGGTTGATAGTGGTGGATGAATTCCTAAACAAATTTGAAAGCATAGTACCTGACCAGCAACGATTTGATGCTCTGAAGTGGGCACTGCGCGCAACGCCCGCAAGATGGTGGGGTACACATCAGGGGAGTTTTAAGGACTGGTGTGGATGCAAGAGGATGATGCGCCTACGATTTGGAAAACCCCAAATAAGGATGAGATCCGGTTACCAAGGGCAGAAAAACTTGCGCGCCCACCTTTCCTGATGGGAACAGACATATAACATGCAGCCCGCACAAGTGCACACCACTCCTAGACTATAGAATTGGAACAAAACGCAACAATAGGAAAGGCAAAATGCACCAAGGACTATCCATAAAGAAGCATTTGATAGAGTATGTGAGGTGTTGAAAAACGTTCACCAGGTGAAATGCACTGATTGGGACCTGCGCGTACCAGCGGTTTGACGGGCCTATAGGACCATGTACAAAACCCCGACCCCGAAAACAATTCTAAGGTTGAGGAACGTGGTAGGGACCATAATTTCTGAAGGGCATGCAATAATGAATCCACACATGATAGCACCTGCAAGTGTGATAATGTGCGAAGCCCAGGATGAAGACATCACATAGTTATGCGAGGTAGAACACATAAGGCTTCAGGAAGCCATTTGAAAAGGGAACCTTAGACTTCGCAAACTCAAAAAGGGTCGGGTACGAATAAGGAAGAAAAGCATTTTGATGGACGCAGAGGTCAAGAGGCTGGAAAACGAGATCAAGCAAACATGTCTCGTCGATAAACCAAGGATGGTAAGGCAAGGTGCAAAGGATCATACCAATAAATTAGAAGACTATCACCAAGAATTGATGAGTCTGTTGCCATGGCGAAGGCTGCATCTCACCAAACACAATAACCAAGGGAGCGCACTACATAAGATAGAGCACACGACGCCGATGGTCACAAGGACAATTGAGGGTTTTCCGTGGACTATCTTGCGGGGTGAAATGGAGCCCCACATGGGTGGTGTGACCACCTGACTAGCCATAGGAAGAACAGTCTCAGCACTCTAGGAAATTGAAAGGGAGTGCGGGACTATAAAAGTGTTTTCTTAAGAGCTGCGCGATAAGGGAGGTGCACGAAGAGTCAGCATGTCACAAGGTTCATTCCCGCGCATGGAGGGCTGTGTTACCGCGCGGTTAGGCTAGGAAGTGACCGTTCCTGTCACTGTTCATGACAGGATGTCTGGTTTGAGGCCAAATGGAGCGGGCGGTGGGCATTTAAGACAACAGTTATGGCCAAGATTTTGGAAAATCTGCCGCCAAGAAAGCATTGATGGCCTGGAATTGGGGGGAATGATTGAATTTGAATTCAAAAGGCACTATAAAACTCCAGGGTCTAGCCACGAGACAACACTTGTTCACTTGAGACTTAAGCAGTTGAATAGAGCACAAAGTGTTGAGCACCGAGCGATATTCGAGCCCCTAAGTTCGCAAAAGACCGCATACAATATAGACAAGATGACGGATACCAAGGCAAGTTTGGGCTTTGAAGAAGGAACCACCGGCGAGGCCATGGCGACCCACATGGTACATGATGTTCCTGAAGATACTGGGGTCGCACCAGAAATCCAGAAATTCCCTCAGACGCAGAGACCAAAAAAAGATAAGCAGACAATGGGACCAATCCGCATGTCCCCGAGGAATCCACGGTTTGGTAAGCTATCAATGGAGGAAAAGGGAAAGGCTTTCACCATTGAGTCAAATGAAGAGGAGGAAGACTTACACGCTCTGATTTATGAGGTAGAGGAAGAAGAAGACATGGAGGCGGACATCCAATCGGTTTGCTCAGCAGCAAAATTGCCCGAGTATGTCCCTCCGCGAAGGTGATAGCTAAGGTACCAAAGGATCTGGATGCAACGAAAAGTGCACTCCAAATCCTGCTCCTCCCTAATGGAACTACCTTTGAGGGTCCACTCCTAGGATGTGTGCCTACCCTAAAATTTGAAGATTGGGACCTCACGGATAGCGAGAAATTCCCACACTTAGAGATGGAGAGCCTAATGAAACAAAATACAGAGGGGTGGGTGCTCATATTACAACCGCGAAAATGGCTGAGTGGTGTGGAGAAGGTTGGGTTGCTTCATCTGTTGTAGATACCACACTTTCATCACATGTCCATCGCCATTTTCATCATTAGGCAGCTGCTTTGCCTGGTGCATGATGGGTACTTATGGCTGGAGGAGCCTATTCCCATCACTTCAGATCTCATCCACAGAATTGATCGGCTTCCCTGTAAGGGAAAGGACCCTGCGACAATAGCAGGAAAAAGCGGCGATTTGACTCTCGTGAAAGCCGTGAAGAAAAAATATAAGCTCGAGAAGAAAAGGAGGGGTTACACCATCAACAATATCAAGGATAAAGCGGTGAGTGTAGCCACCCAACTCCTGACCGGTAAGGTAATGAGAAACTGTTGCGTGATGAAGTACCACCATCGGTCATTACATTGGCCGAACAATGTGTGGAAGGCATCCAGTTCAATTGGGCTGAGTTCCTCTGCAAAGAATTTTTACTCAACTGCAAGGAGGCCCAGGAGTAGGATAAGGCATTCCACTACACATGGTTTCTCTTGTCCATCTTGTTGGTAGCAGGAGAACTGCCATAGGGCAGTCAGTTCCCGAGCATTGAGAGTGACTTACCAGAGGCCGTGAAGTACACGTCGCTTTGGGCTACCAAGGACACGAAGAAAATTCACGATACAAAGATCTTTTGGGTGCTCATGGAGGTGAGCATAGATATGTGGATTAATAGGAGGCTAGTCTTGTCCTCCACAGTGCACAACAGTCTACGGAGTTTTGTTGACTTTAAGGTGGACATGCACAATATTTACATCAGGGTGCAAAAGGATCTGGTGTAGTAGTGGACAAAGCTCCCATTCATAGCCACTAATGATGCAATCTTTGCAGTGTTAGATTCATGGCCTCCCGAGTGGTGCGCCCTAGATTTGGCGGAATTGGAGAAGACAACAGCGCAGAAAAGGAAGGAGGATGCCAAGTTGCATGTCACCCAGCTCGCCGAGAAAAGGTGCAACAAAAAAGTGGTAGCTAAGGTTAGGGCAGCCTGTGAAGTGGCAAAGGTAGCCACGGAGCAAAAGAAGGCCGCTGAAGCAGCAGCAACAGTGCAGACAACAGAGGTTGCAACAACGAGGGTAGAGGAGGGCCATGAAGTGTCTACAGGATAGGAGGAAGAGGACATAGACCTTGCAAAAGGGAGTGCGGAGCCAGGAACCACTTCGACCCAACTCAAACAGTCATATGTCCTAGAAAGATTGAGTCCACGGAAAAAGGTCAAGGCCTAGAAGCTGGCCATCGACCCAATCACATCGACTGAAGGAGACCTCTACGACATCAACGAGATGGTTCACGATGTCACCAAGGAAGCACTCCAAGAAGTTATGACGGAGCAACAGACTGTGTTGGGGGCCCTAAGGGCACAGCTACAGGAACTACAGGTGCAGCCCCCATAGGAAGGAACCTTGTCCACCTACGTCGTAGCAGGTACTTCAACAACAAAATAGATGCTACGCGCAAGGATGGCCAATACCATAGTGTTACTGGAAGGAACGCTAGCAGCAGCAAATGAGATCAATAGAGCTGAGGTTGGCAGGATCAAAGGACTTGGCCTCAATTTGGCTTCCCTTCCACGAGAAACACTGTATCAATTGCAGGATGGAATAACAGCAGAACTCTACGCCAGGGAGGGACACGCGATACAGGTTCTGAGTGAGCAAAAGATAATCATCAAATAGCTCAGCTGCAGCGTGATGAGCTGGTATCACAGACTTAACAGTTGGAACAGGTGGTAGATGAAGCTTGCAAAGGCGTCTTGGAGCTAGCCATCCCAGCAGAGCGGATCCACAGGTTGGCGACTGACGTCCACAAAGCCAGAGCAGAAACGAAAAAGGTTCAGCTAGAGCTGAACCTTCAAATAGCCAAGCTGCAGTTGAAGGTGTAGCCTTCCACTTCCCCAGAAGTCAGAGACCAGTGAGCTAGTGCTATCCAAACAGGGTTGGAAGAAATTGGACGTGCATTACAAGACTGTACCAGTATGTTGGAACAAGCATTTGTTGTTCTCACATCTTTGCAGGAGAACACCAAAATACGTCACCTAGAAATAGAGGCGCGTGAAATTCAGGTGCAATATGACCGTGTCCGAGGAATTACACAGACAATAGTCCTCACTCAATGGCTTGCGAAGATGCAGCAAGCTAAGGCATTGAAGGAGCAGGTGGATGCGACGCGACAGAAAGAGGCAACTCTCAAAGGACGCGTCCAAGCATGGATTGACAAGGCCTTCACCATCACGATAGATATTGAAGGCAAGCTCACACATATGCAGGGGATGTACGTGCTAAGGCAGGGATTTGCTCCTGACAAAGAGGCTTCAGAAGAGCACATGTAGCAGGTCCAACAAACCGCAAAGCAGTGTGCTTCAGACCTCCGAGCAGTTCGGGACTAGTTGGAGGGACTCCGCGCCAAAATCATCGTGCCGATAGAGTGACTCGAGGGCAAGTCACGATGTTTGCGTTGGGGGCCTGTTGGGCATGGAATCCCCCCACAGCATGATTTGGGGCTCAAAGCCCAAGTTTTGGTAAAATATGTTATAAGACTCCGTGAATTTTGGGCGCGGAGCGCGAAATGTATATTAAGTCATAGGGTTGTTGGCCCTAAATGTTGTAATGTAATTTAATGTCAGGTTAGCCTGCCCATGGTCCGCGGACCATGGGATTGTATAAATAGAGCGAGGCTCTAAGTTGTAAAGATAACAAGAGATGGATTGATGGAATGATCTAGTAGTGGATAGAGAAGAAGTCTAAGTGTCTTGGGTCATAATAGTAGGAAGAGCCTCTGCAGCTAAGTGCACAGAGACCCAGTAGAGTCCATAGCTAAGTTCGTGGACCCTTGCAGCTGAGTGTGCAGGGCAGAGTCGAGTCTGTAGCCCAAGAAGAAGAATAATAAAGAGAATTTTGATTCCAAATACTGTGTATCTGCTTTTGTATTACTTTCTATGCATTTATATTGTTTTGTTTCTCATGCACACTTATAAGAATATTGAACAATGTTAAGTATAATTGGGCTCATATAGATAAGTTAAGTAATCGGATAATCTCGGGTTAATAGTAAGGAACTTGGGTAATAACATGGATCACGCCTCGAGCAGGGCTGCGTGAAGGCAACATTGGAGGCTGCAAGGTACTGATAGGTGCGCGTAGCAACTTGCACGCAGGGTCAAACATTGGACCACCCAAAAACCATCAGACATCTCTAGGGTGTGGAAACCTGGTTCTAGCACTCTCCCATACTACTTCGGGTGAGACCTCAGTCCGCGCTCCACGGATTGTTTCCGAAAGGGCCAGTAATACCGGGATTTGTTTGGCTAAATCATCTCTGAACCTGGGTCAGGCCCATACAAGCCAACAGTCTACATAACAATATTATATATTTTATTCAAATTCAGATGTTGATTACAAGCCCTTGGGTAGTTCTCCTTTATAGGAGTTGACTGGCCATAAGGTTTAAAGAACACGTATTTTGACATAAA
>APFE031413740.1:0-44807 GCA_000404065.3 Pinus taeda | reverse complement strand
AATTATGAATATTTTATTCATAACATTATCTCTCCCTTAAAATGATTTGTCCTGAAACCGTAGGCAATGTTGGGTGTTGTTGGTGAAATTTTTTGTCTCCCATGATGAATCTTCTTTTGGTAGTCTCTTCCATTTGATAAGGTTTTCTTTAATAGTCTTGGATCGTAGTACCTTCTCTCTGGTAGTGAGTATGGCTTCATGTTCTATATTATCCTTCCTTCTTCGCCAGTCTCAGGTATCTCTATTTGAGATGTTTGATTTTTCTACAGTACTTTTTTGGGACTTGACACATGAAATGTGTTGTGGATTCGAGAATTGTCTGGTAGCTTCAATCCATAAGCCATGCTACTTATTTTTTTATTATTTGGTATGGTCCATAATACTCGGGAGATATAAAATAAATAAATAAATCCCTTGTTGTTTTAAGATAATTTCTAGAAGGCTTGAAGTCTAACGAAAACTGAATCTCCTTCTATGAATTCTCTTTCTGTGCAGTTTTGGTCAGCTTGTTCCTTCATTCTATTCGTTCCATTGTTAAATTTTCTTTTAACAAGTTAATAATTATTTGTCTTTCTTCTAAGTGGTTTCTTACTGCCTAAAACTTAGAATTGTGCAGTGAAAAATGCTTCCACTTGGGTGGTTCATAGCCATATAAGGCTTGGAAGGGAGTCATTTTAGTTGAAGAATGATAGGTGGTATTGTGCCACCACTCTGCCAAGTGTAGCCACTGAGGCCATTTGCTTTGTTTTTTGGTGATGAAGCAACGAAGATATGTTTCCAAACATTTATTTACAACTTTAGTTTGACCATCTATCTGGGGGTGATAAGACGAACTCATGTTGAGAGATATTCATGCTTGGTGGCAGAAATCTTTCCAAAAATTTCCTTTAAATTTTGCGTCTCTATCACTGACAATAACCTTGGGAAAACCACGTAGTTTGTAAATGTTTTTACAAAACACTTCCGTAATTTTCTTGGTTTTGTCAGTCTTTATGATTCCCATGAAGTGGGTATATTTGGTGAGTCTATCTAATAGAACAAATATCTTGTCCTTACCATCAGACATAGGTAGTCCTTCAATGAAATCCATTGAGATTTCCTCCCATTTTTTATTTGGAATATGTAATGGGTGCAGTAACCCAAGAATCGGAACATATTCACACTTATTTCTCTGACAAACATTACATTCAGTGACATATTTTTTTATTTCCTTACTCATTCCTTTCCAATAAAACGATTGTTGAATGTTGCAGTAGGTTTTGAAGAATCCAACATGCCCAGCTGCGGAGAACTGTGAGATTCTTTTATAATTTTCATTCTAAATTTGGATGATGGAGCTAGAAAAGGACTACCTTTGTACCATAATATGTCGTTTTTCCATTTAAAGTTGGCATATTGACTAACATTTTCAATCATAGCACCACAGTCCAAATCCTTCACATACTCAACTTGTATTTCATCTAACCAGTCAAGAACAATTACCAAGGCAACACATGTTGTGTTTTCATCATCATTCCTTGAGAGTGCATCAGCTACAACATTTTCCTTTCCCTTTTTGTGCGGTATTTCCAAGTCAAATGCATAAAGTTTCTCCATCCATTTTTGTTGTTCTATTGATAATGTGTTTTGTTGAAGTAGGAAATGAAGACTATTATGATCGGTCTAAACTGAGAACTTACTTCCGATTAGGTATTGTTGCCATTTAGTTAATGCATGTATGATGACAAGCATATATTTTTGGTAAGTTGACCTCAAGCTTTCCTGCTTGTTAAGCTTCCTGCTTTCGAAGGCTATAGGATGGTTGTCTTGCATCAATACTGGTCTACTTCTTAATCCTGAAGCATCACATTCGACTAAAAATGGTTGGGAGAAATCTAGATTTTCCAGTACTGATGTGGTTGACATTATTTTTTTTAGATTCTCGAAACATTCTTCTGCCTGGTTATTCCCTTAAAAAGTGTTCTTTTTTAACAAGTTTGTTAGTGGCGCAGTCAAATGTGCATAGTACTTTAAGAACCTTCTATAATACCCAGCTAAACCTAGAAATCCTCTTAGTTTTTATACGTTTTGTCCATTCTTTAATCGCTTTAATTTTGTTGGGATCCACTTTGACTCCTTCTTTGGATATGATGTGTCCCAGGTCTTCAATTTCCTTTTGCCCAAAGGTACAGTTTGATAACTTTGTATAAAATTGATTCTTCCACAATACAAAAGTACTTCTTCTAGATGCTTGAGGTGCTCCTTCCAGGTTTTGTTGTAGACAAGGATATCGTCAAAGAAGACCAATACGAATTTTCTCAAGAAAGGGTGGAAGAGTTCATTCATGGTTGCCTAGAAGGTGGCTGGTGCATTTGTTAAACCAAATGGAATTACCTTAAACCTGTATTTCCCTTCATGAGTTCTAAATGTAGTCCTATTGACGTCTTCTAATCTTACTTGAATTTGATAGTAGCCTCACCTCAAATACAATTTTGAAAATATTTTGTGCCATGGAGTTAGTCGAGAAACTCATTAATAAATGGGATGGGAATTTTTTGTTTGATATTAATTTTGTTTAATCCCCAATAATCTATACATAACCAGAAGGATACATCCTTCTTCCTTACTAACACTTTTGGTGCAACGTATGGAGTTCTACTTTTCATAATGACTCCACACTTTAACAGGTCTTGTATCAAGATTTCTATTTCTATTTTATGATGATGGGGATATTGATACTGTTTTACATTTAACGGTTTCGAATCTAGTTTGACTTCAATGATATGTTCAATTTTCCCTTTTTCAGGAGGTAATTTCATCAGTAATTCTTGAAATACCTTGTCATATTTCTGGATTAAGGATGTAACTTCAGACTTTGTGTGAACTCCTTCCAACAATAATAGCTCTAATTGTTTCCATTGTCCGACAAATACCAGAGCTCCCTTACAAATAATCTTCTTCATTTGCCAAGCATAAATGTCTTGGGTAGGTGGAGCTTGGAATCCAGACAACATATACTTCCTCCCATTCATTTTGAACTTAATGAATTTCTTTTGGTGATTTTCAGAATAAATCTCTAGTGTTTGCGACCATTGTACTCCTAAGATGACATTTACACATCCTAAGGGGACTGTATATAAAAACTGGACTCCATTTCGTATTCGTTTAGTTTCATTTTAACTTTATGGCACTTCCCTACTCCATCTATTATTTTTCCATCTTCCACCATAACTTTTAAATCTGCTACGGGATAGGAAAAATTGTTTGGCCTTTTTGTGACATTGACATCTATAAAATTGTGTCTATTTCCTAAATCTATTAACACAATAATGTTATGCTTCTTAATATGTCATTTAAGATTTAATATTTTTGGTTGAGTTATCCCTGTGATAAATGCCAGAGACATTCTTGGTGTATTCTCTTATTTTGGATCTGGATTAGGAGTCTCATTTTCTTCATTGTTTTCTTCATTGGAGCTATTCTTTGAAGATTCCTCTTGTTCTGCTTCACAGTTGTAAAGATTTTGCGTAGTGCATCTGTGTCCTAGAGAATATTTATCTCCACATGTCCAATATTTTCCATCTTTTTTTCTTTCAAAATTTGATTAATGTTTTCCTCCTTTGCGCATTAGTGGTCAAATGTACTTACTAGTGTTTTCTGAAGATGACTTACTTGACGTCCATTTTGAGTAGTTTTTTTATTTTTCATTATGAGCATATGGTGTTTTATAGAGCTTATATTTTTGCTCAATAATTATTGCTTCATGTCTAGCTTTTTCAATTGTTTTAAGTATATATAGTTTTAATTCTTCTCGAATATACTCTTTAAGCCCACATCTATACATTTTCAGCAGTTATTTATTAGAGAACCCCCTTTGTCTTATAGCTAACACTTTCCACTCTTGGGTGTATTCACTTACATATCATTTTTGTTTAAGGTGAACGATTGTTTTGTACACATCATCTTCTTATTCGTCATGGAACGTTTTGAGAAGGGCGTCTACAAAAATTTCCCAATTGAAAAAACGAGCTTCACATCTATTGGACCACCATAGGAACCAATCATATGCTCCAGCTTCTAGGTTGTTGGATGTATTCACAAGCTTCTCTTGTTCACCTATTGGCAGGTTTTCTCCGAAGATGACATCCATTTTATTTACCCACACAATGGAGCCCTTATGGTCATTACCATCGTACTTAGGTAATTCCCTTTTAATTTTGTGGTAGTCTCTTCGGGAAACTTTGTATAGTAATGACTTCCTTAGAATTGTATATTCATTATTTGCAGAACTTCATGTATCGACGAAAATTCATGACTTGGGAAAACTTCACCTTCTGGAGTTTTGGGACTTTATGGTGACTCTTGTGTGCTTAAGAGATTAAAAGGTGGATTGACTCCTCCCATAAACTAGCTCATCATATTCTCTATTTTCTTTATATTAATTGTCATTTGGTCTTGAGTGTTAATTATCTTCTTTTGGCCTCTTCTGAATTCCTCCTGCTTCTTTTCGACATTGTCAAAGCACTAGCACATTCTATCAATTTCCTCCTAAAATTTCCTTGAATTTGCATCATCATGGCTACTCCCCATTTTGTTCTTTTTTCATAATAGACCCAATATTTTAATTTTTTTTTTAAAATTAAAAATAATAATATTATTATATAAATTTTTTTTTCCTTAAATAATTAAATAGAGTTGAAACCATATTTAACAATATCTAATAATTATATTTATTTTATAATTATAGTAATTAAACTTTATATAGTTATATATAAATGTTTATATAGTTAAGTTTTAAATATATTATACATTAACTATTGTCACGACTCTCCCAAATGGTGGCTAGAATAGAGTTGACCGAGCACGCATAACCGATCGAAATTAGTGTTGAACTGTGTCAGGGAGATGGTCGTTTAAAATAATTGTGGTAATAAGGTACGACAATACCGGCAGCAGGAATACGTGGACGCAGCAAACGAATCGGTGTATAGATCGAGCAGGGAGCGAGAGGCGGGGCATTGACTAGCAGATATGAACAACACAGACAGATGGTTTGCCAGAAGGTGTCTGACCTGTCAATTTAAATGATAGACAATGTCGGGTGGATGGTAATAGCAAAGGAGGGCACACGATCGGACAGGGAGCAAGGTGCGGACTGGGAAAAGGCGACGGGGGGTGAAGGCACATATCGGTGGAGGGAGCACAAATCGGTGGTGGGTGGTCGACCGAACGTCAACAATGTTTCAACCAGCTATGTGAGACACAGCTGGAAAATGAGAGTTGGTGGATAGGGGTAAGGTGGTTCCGCGACTCAACGGAAGGCATGAGTATTGGATGCAACGAAATGATATAGTGAGGACTATGTTCAGACCAATTAACAAAGGTGACATAAAATTGGAAAATATCAGAAGATGAGTTGAAAATAACACAAATCTCTCTAACATAAACAAAGGAGCAACTAAATATAAAAGAAAGGAAGCTTAATTTGAAAAATGAGTAAAATAACTAGCTACAACGTGAGAAGCAGAATGATTAAATGGATATCAATAAGTTAAAATAAAATTTGAAAGGAAATTCTTCTATAATAAAGTCAAAGCGAGAGGTTTGGAGTGAAATTATTCGGGACATGCATCCAAATTATCTCTACATCAATATTATTATAGAGTAGAAATATATATTGAAAATTTTGTAGCCAATTATAAAAGGAATTGGCAAAGAAATAGGAGATAAAGTCCTAAAGGCAAGGAAAATGATATTATCATTAAATGGTAGAAATCTAAATGATCTCAAAGCTTTGGATGTAGTTGACAGAGTATCCTTCATTTCAGAAGTAAGGAAAATCATCAAAAATAACCTCCTCCATGTTTAAGCTTCAGAAAGAAGTACAGAGAGTAGTAGTTACATTTAACAACAAGTTTGATAAAAGAACAAGGGTAGGATTGCAAAAATGTTGGGACCAGAATGATAAGTTGGTTCCTTGGGAAGCAAATGAGAAAGCATTGTCAAGTGAATAAATCCAGGGTGATAGAGATCCTAAAACATTTGAAGCTCTAAGACGCCAAACAATTGTAAAGTGTCTCCATCATGACTTTCAGTTGATCTAGTTGGTGAAAACTTTGTTCCTGGCCAAGCCTAATTATTCCAAAAAATCAGGCTTGCCAAGA
Source organism: Pinus taeda (assembly GCA_000404065.3). Lineage (NCBI taxonomy): Eukaryota > Viridiplantae > Streptophyta > Pinopsida > Pinales > Pinaceae > Pinus > Pinus taeda. The sequence continues at coordinate 38,664 of APFE031413740.1, read as the reverse complement.
CCTACTAGCATACTAGTTTCTAGATCAAGAAATATGGCAAAGATGTCACAGGATGATCACACGCTTAAAAGTAGAATTATTGGAGTTGGATGAGATGGAGAAGTTGAAGGATCAAGAGAAGAAAATGGAAATGGAGTCTAATCAGCCCAAACATTGAATACTTTTTAGTTAGTTTTATTAACTCCAGGAATTATCATTTTTCTCTTTGTGGGAAAGTTTTGTATTTAATTTTTTTATTAAAGTGACTTTAGTTAGAAGTAGTTAAGAAAGAAGGTATTTTTAACTGTTACTTTGTAATTCATTTTGACCTAATATTTAAAGATTTGGGAACCACAATGAAAGGGTTCAGAGTTTTGGTAATTTTAAGCACTTGTGTAATGATTTTTCTTCCTTGGAGAGATTAATAAAATCAACATATTGATTCCAACACATTCTTATGTTGCAGTATGTGTTCCTACTTTTATGTGGTTCCCATTTTGTTTTTTATTTCCTATGAAACATGTGTATGATGGTAGCAAGTTTATTTGAAAAATCACATATTTGTTTTTGTATGTTTAGTGGTTATACAAAATACATGTGAGCTATGTTCAAATACATATTAATATGTTCTCCATTGTTTCTACACTTTCGTTCTCACTCTGAAATATCCAAATTTTATGTCCTAAGGTTTTAAATTTGGATTCTTTCAAATCTCAAGTTGTAAACCTTATTCTTCTTATCAATTCTTCTTTTCAACTGAATATTCAAATTTTGTAATAAATAATTTAAAGGGAAGTATGGGTATAAAGACCTCCAAGATTAAGTTTTTGTTACACTAGAAAATATAACACCTTTTGGCACATTTAAATAATCCTTAAAAATATTTTTAAAGTTTCCATCAATTAGTGGATGTCTTGGGCACTAACCTGCTCCAACCAGAGGTTGTCTCCATGCAACAATATTAATCAAGACTAGAATCAAGTCACAATTTCAAGTAGTGAGTAGAGATTTTGGAGAAGAAAAGTTGACTTGTAGATACTCTTTTCTCATGAACGCAATGAAACATGGAAAATTACTCATTTTTGAAGTGATAAGATGGTCAAAAGATTATCCTATACTAATATCTTCTAGTTGGGATGCAAAGGAGAAAAATTCTTCCCCCTAACTCCAGGTTCTTTGCTATGGGTTTCATCTACGCTTTCCTCAATTCTAGGTTTATCTTCATTTCAAATTGTATTATCATCCCTCAAGTTCAAGAAAGGTTAAAAGCCCCTGATAATGGTGGCACCATTGAGTAGAAAGTTGGAAGAAAATGTATATAATGATTCATATATTTTCTTTTCTAGTCAAAATACATATATGAATATTTACTTTCTTTATATATCTCTGGAAAGTTATAGGGTGTTTCAATCAAAATGTGCTACACAAGAAATCCATGACAAGGCATTCCAGTTATTGATTTGTTTAGTGACTCATTGTATAGAAAGCCTCCATGAGCTTGTTGAACTGCTAGTGAAAATACAATTTTCATGTGACTTAGTTGATTGGGAACAACAGAAGAAAACATGTGGATATGTTGGTCTTAATAATGGAGGTGCGACATGTTACATAAATTTTGGTTTTCAACAACTCTTCATGCAAACTAAAGTTCAAAAAAATGATGTGTATGGATGCCAAGAAAAATTATAGCACTGAATTCTGAGGGTTTTCTAGGTCCAAAAATACTTGCCACCATAATACCTGAGAAGCTCTACATAACCTTTTCAACAAGAGTCTACTCTACATATTTGCACCAGATTGAACATTTTCCTGAATACAAACACAATATAGAGTCATATGTTTCCATTATAAATTTGCTAATATCTAAGCAGCTTTGGGGCACAACAAAGAATTTTAGGACTATTATGATAAATTCTTTTGAGGAATAGGATGATATTAGGAAGGTCATGGAGACACTCGATCAAATCCATAAGAAGTGTTTTAAATTGAATTGTGAAGGGTGTCACACTTTATTGAAGGTTTTGGAAAAGTTGATCATGGCGATAGTTACTTTGAAAGTGTTTTATAGCATGTTGGTGAATGGAATTTAAACCAGTAGTTTTGACCTAGAATATGATGATGCACATGCTTGGTAAATAGGTTAATTGGACGAGGCTTGGAGGCATGATATCTCAGGACATGAATATGGAAGACTTGTTTGGGTTATTGGCAGATGTCTAACTTGGCATTGGAGGAATTAGTTGTCATGCTTATACTGGTCAGTTTGTATATGAATTGGATTTCTCTTGTTGAAGAAAGATTATATAAGGAAAGGATTGTTGGGTTTTCCCCTTGTGGGTTTTTCTGTGGCCTCTAGCCTAATTTTCGATGTATATTGTATTTGATTTCTTGTGCACTGTGATATCTATCTGGATGGATAAATTATTAATGTATAATTGCTTGATGACTTAACTAAACAAAATGAATACTATAATAAAAACATACAAATATCTGTCACAAGTAATTATCATGATAGTAAATTCTCTCTTGCACTGGAATTTCAACAACAAGGTCTAGTGCTTGAAGATTTTAAGAGTTTGATAAACTTGTGGAAGAAAAGAAAGATAGAAAAGATAGATCAACGACTTAAAAATCAGCCTCTTCTAGGGCGAAACCTCCTTTACATTACACAAATGGAAAATTATTCGATGATACAAATGAAAATACCTCCTTTCCATATATAGGAGTCCAAGGGATCCCAATACAATCAGATCCTACATAACAATAATATTGTAGGGGCACAACAATAACAATAATCTGCTTCTATGAGGCATAATAATAATTACAACATGGGGACTATATGGGCACAATAATACAATAAGGGGGTTGCTCTAATAACAATAAGGAGTTACACTAGTAGTATAGGGACATAACATGCCCCTCTCCTTCAAAAAGTGTTGCCCTCAACGATTGAGTAGTTCTGGATGCTTCTATATAAAATTCTCATCCTCCCACATGGAATCTTCAGCGGGTAAGTTCTTCCACTTGATGAGATACTTCGAAATTGATCAATTTCGTAGATGTCGATTTCTTTTTTTTGTGACTGCTTCAGGTTCTAATATGATTTTCCTTCCTCATCAAGTTTTTGCCATATTGTTTGAACTGGTATCTTCTCACATATAACCTTCTTTAAGCATGAAACATGGAAAATTGGGTGCACTCGAGAACATGCAGGAAGCTCCAATTTGTATTCCATAATACCAATATTTTGTAACACCTTGTACGGACCATAATACTTTGGTGATAATTTATTATCCTTCTTAGCTTGCTTGAGGGACATTTTCTTTTATGGTTATAATCGTAGAAATACCCAGTCACCTACATCAAAACTTCTTTCACTGCGATGTCAATCTTCTTGTTGTTTCATTCTATTCTGCACCAAAGTGAGGTTATCCTTTAAGAGTTTGAGAACTTTTTGTTGATGATCGATGTGATCCTCCACTGCTTGAACCTTAGAATTTTCTTTTAAAGATGACGTGATGGACGGTGGATGATATCCATAAAGTGCCATAAATGGGGTCATTTTTCCGCTATATGGAAGGAAGTGTTATACCACCCAGAGGAAACCACTTGACCCATTGTGTCTGTTTATCAGATACAAAGCAACTAAGATATCTTTCCAAACATTTATTCACTATTTTAGTTTTCCCATCACATTTAGGATGATAAGATGAGCTATGAGCTAACTGAGTACCCAAATATTCCACCTCTTGTACTCCAAAGAAACAATTGGAGCTTCTTGCATATAATTGTTTCTCCTCCAATAGTTTGAGAACCCTATAAACATGTTTAACATGATCCTTCCAAGACTTGATGTATAATAGTATATCATCAAAAAGTACTAGCACAAAATTTCTAAGGGTTTGAAAATGGAATTGATCAAACCTTGAAATGTAGGAGGTGCATTGGTAAGGCCAAAATGCATGACCAAAAATTCATAATGACCCTCATGAGTTCTAAATGTTTTTTTTGGAATGTCTTCAATCTTCATTTTGATTTTGATATCCTGAACGAAGATCCAACTTGGTGAAGTAAATTGCTCCATGTAATTTATCCAATAATTCATCAATGGCAAGAATGGGAAATTTATCTTAAATAGTAAGCTTGTTGAACTCCCTATAATCCGAACACATGTGCCATGATCCATCCTTCTTGTGTACCAATACCACTGGAGCAGAGAAAGAACTTTGACTAGGTTGAATTATACCAACCTCTAGCTTTTCTACAACCATACGTTCAATTTCACTCTTTTGGGCATATGGATATCTATAAGGCCTGATGTTTGGGGAAACACTTCTTGGAATCAAATGAATAGCATGATCATGATCATGAATAGGTGGGAGGCCTTTGGGTGTCTCAAATACCTTGGAATGATTGTCCAAAGTGAACATAATTGTGCAATTACGCCCCGTTGTTCTTTCTTTAGAAGCTTTGTCATGTTGTTAGAGCTAATTATCTTTCCTGGTTTCCCTGTGATACCCCTTAATTCAACTTCCTTTCCTTCCCAAAAAAATTCAAGAAAAATTCTTGAAAATTAAAAGTTATCATACCCAAAGATTGTAGCCATTGGACTCCTAGTACAACATCTACACCACCCGTTGGAATGGAAAGCATTGGACTATTCAAGACATATTCTCCCATGGATAGCTTGATATCATGGCACTTTCCAGAGTAATTTATGGTTCTTCCATTTGCAACCATTACTTGACACTCTAGTTCTAGACATAGGAAGCAATTCAATTCCTTGGCTATCTCACAATGAATAAAATTATGGGTACTACCCGAATCAATCAACACTATTACCTTTTTCTTCTTGATATGCGCTTCTATCTTGAGAGTTTGAGTGGTAACTCCTATCAACGCATTACAAGATATGGTCAAATTCATTTATTCTTTCTCTGGGATTGGTTCTTGGTGTATATCCTCTTCTTTTGACATTTCTTGTTCATTTTCTTGCTCCTCTTCTCCATCTATGTAAATTAATTTCTTCTCAGCACACTTATGACCTTTAGTGTATTTTCTATTACAATTGTAACAAAGCCCTTTTGCTCTTTTTTCTTCCAATTGTTGTGGTGTCAACCTTGTAGGTGGTGAAAGGCTAGGAAAAACAACACTTCAATCTTTATAGTTATGAGCAGTAGGCTTCCTTATTGCCATAATTTTGCTTTCAATTTTTCTTGCCAACACGTATGCTTTCTCCAATGAATCAGGTTCCCAAAGGCGAACCTCATGTTGGATGTTATCATTTAAAGTCTCTATGAAGACTTCAATCCTATGCTTCTTTGGAATATCATTTACCCTTATATTCAATTTTTGGAAGTCCTCAATGTGCTTTGCCATTGAACCCTTTTGTTTGATATTTATCAATTGGCTAAAGAAGGTGTTGCTCTTTGTATCCTCATAATATGCTATCATTTCTTCATGAAAATTGACCAGGTGACATGTTGTTTACAAGAACAAATCCCTCTATACCATACAAACTGATCCGGTTCTAAATATAAAGATGCAATATGTACCTTTTGTGGCGGTTGCACATCATGTAGGTCAAAATATTGCTCCATCTGTAGTATCCAAGTTACTGAATCCTTGCCGTCAAATTTCCTCATATCTATATTTGGAATATGGTGGGTCTTCAATCCCACGTTAGAGTCTATGAAATCATGATTACCATTTCTTTTGTTCTCATCGTGAGTTTCCTCTACTTCCTTTTCAGCATTAGGAAGCCTTTCTTGTAGTGACTTTGTCCCACCTTCCTTCAAACCTTTCACGTCTTTCTTCAAATCTTCCATGTTTCCATTCAATTTTTCTTCTATACCATTTATCTTGTTGAATTTAGGTTTCTGTGATCATATCAATATTTTTGAGAGGGTTTGCGGCGGAAATCACATCATAATTTGTTTGTCGACGTGTTTCAAACCAGCCAGTGTGGTTCATCGTCAGGACAAGTTGAAGAACCAAATCATAGTTGTAGTATAAATAGAGAGAGCAAGTTATCTAACGACTATAATTGACCAAGAACGGCTATATTTGACCAAGAAAAATTGAATGGAAACATGGAAGATTTGAAGAAAGACGTGAGGTTTGAAGGAAGGTGGGATGACCAGGAACGGCTATATTTCCTGGTCAAATATAGTCATTCCTGGTCAATTATAGCCATTAGATAACCTGCTCTCTCTATTTATACTGCAGCTATGATCTGGTTCTTCAACTTGTCCTGACATTGAAACACACTGGCTGGTTTGAATCGCGTCGACAAACGAATTATGATGTGATTTCCACCGAAAACCCTCTCAAAAAACCATTTATCTTATTGATCATATCTTCAATCACATTCTTCAAATCATCCCTCCAATTTTTCTTACTAGGTGTTTCTATTTTCTTGATTCGATTCATTTTTTTCTTGCTTTTAGGAGCTCGATCTTGAATCTGTTGTATCTCTGAAATTTCGGATCTCCAAGGTCTCAAATTGCGACTTGCGAAAGCCCTCTGGGTCCTCTTTCCAATGCCACCAGTCTAATTGAAATTGGATTCTCGAAGAAAGAGTTGTGCCCAATCTCCCAAAATGACCTGATGATATACTTTTTCAATAGAACAAACTTGTACGAAGTGCCACGTGTCATTGTTTCGACCTTCGGACCTGAAAACAATACATAGAAAAGTACAGTCCATCCTCTTTCTGACACTTCTTACGAAATTTCAATCGATGCTCAAAGAGAAAGTTGTGACGATTTTCCCAAGGTCACCTGTTTTGGATGTAATTCAGGAGCTTGCAAAAACCCTAAATGTCTTGGACCATATCTCCGAAAATATAGCGAAACAAGATTTGAAATTCGAGCCTGAGCTTCATCAAGATTTCGACTCAAATGGGTTTTAATTTCAGAGTCTGAACCTTCATAGAAAAAAAATTATAGCGAAAATGCCACAACGACCTGTTTGAGATGGAATTCTGGAGCTTGCAAAAGCCCTAACTTCCTCAGATCATATCTCTAAAATATAGCGAGACAAGATCTGAAATTCGGACCTGAGGTTCAGAACGATTTTGGCTCAAATGGGTTTGTTTTTTTAGCTTCCGAAACGTCATAGAGAAAACGTTATAACGAAAATACCACGATGACCTATTTGAAATAGCGAAACCCTAGAATACAAAGCTCTGATACCAAATGTTATGAAACCAGCTCACAAAAAGAAAGAAAAGATAGACCAGCGACTTCAAAATCAGCCTCTTCAAGGGGGCAACCTCCTTTACATTACACAAATGAACAATTTTTGGATTATGCAAATGACAAGACCTCCTTTCTATATATAGGAGTCTAAGGAGTCCCAATACAATCAGAGCCTACATAACGATAATATTGTAGGGGCCCAACAATAACAATAGTGGGCTTCTATGGGGCCTAATAATAACAACATGGGGACTATATGGGCACAATAATACAATAAGGGGAGTTACACTAGTAGTATAGGGACCTAACAAATATTTTATTGTAAAGGAGTTAAAGTCTCCTCCTATAAAAAGAGGCAATTTCTTCATTTGTAATCATGGTTGGAGAGTGGGAGTATTGAGTACCTGTTGGAGGGTGGGAGTATTCCTCTCCCTGTAGACTAAAATATTTCTCTGGGTTATGGGTGTCATTTTTCATATCAATTTTTCTATGCTTCTTCTTAGTTCTTGCCTATAACTTGTGTTTTAATTAGGTTAATTTTGCAGGGATAGATCAGTTATCGCAAAATCATTTTATCGATCCAGTGAGTTACATCCTCACCAAGAAGGGGAGGTCTAGGCTTTGGGGTCTTCATCTTACCCTTAGCTCTCATCAAAATACACATTTTCAAGTGTTGAACAACCCCTTTTAGGGGGAATCTTCAACGGAAATTTGTGGAATATTAGTGACAGTTGTTAGTACAATGGTTCGGGCATCTCAAATGTGCAGGTCCTCCTAATGAAGTCGCGTTCCCTATGGGTTATCCTATACTGGCTTGAGTGAGATAGTTTCACTCCCAACTCCTCACCCATCTGGTCCTAAAGGAAGAGCTAACAAAGAGGGGGTTGTGATCATGACCTCACTTATTGCCCTTGAATATTGGCACTGGTCTTTGTATCCTTCAATCACTCTCATTTTCTTTCCTAAACAAAAACCCAAACTTTGTTTCACTAGGGCCATCTTAAGGCATCACCTTGCATTTTTCTGTTTAAGCCCTAGTTATCATAATACAAGAGCCCCCTTAGAGCCAAAGGAGAGCCAATCAAAAGATAGGTGAGGTAGGTTGCTGAGGTGACAGTGAGTGACCTACCCAAGTGCCACTCGGATTGTGTGGTGTGGTTTGGCACTTTTATCATTTCAATGCACAACTCACACAAGTAACAATCACATTGATGACCAAACTATAAACATGTTTATCAAGCCTTGTAGTCCTAACAAGTATGTAAAATTTTGGGATAAACATGGTGTATTTAGTATATTGACCATTAAGGGAGGGTGTTAGGAGTAATATCAAACTAATAATGGTCAAATAGATAGTAGACAAAGGCATGAAAAAGAAGTCATTTCCACCTTAGGTTGTGTTATGCTTGTACTTTTTATTTAACTTGAGTGGGTTCCTCAATCTATCCCACATTCATAAAGTGGACTGGCTCAACTAGTATGTTACCCTTTATAAGAAAGCTTTCAATTATCATTTAATCAATACAATACAGATAACTCTTTGAATTTTATCTTGGTCTCCTTTATGTATTCAGTTTTCATGTATCGTTAAAGATTAAATAGGGGAATAGTTTTTGTATCATGTAATTGACCTATTAACAAGTATATTAAGTGAACATATCAACTAAAGTCTCGTAAGAAATTTAACAATAGGCATTAAAAAAAGCAATTGATGATCAAACAACTCTCGCCCATACAAACCACCAAAAAAGGGTAAAAAATTAATCTTTTCTTCAACTTGGAAAATATACTACATGAGGTTTTATGATCACTAATCTATATTTCCAATTGACAAGAAAATGTTACAAGTTCTTCCAATGGGAAATCCTTACTAATGCAATATATAAAAGAGTAAGTAGCCTGGAGATTCATTATTTCCAACTTCCCACAGATAAAATGAAAATACATATATATAGTTCCTTCTTAAAGTTGTGAGGCTTGGAAGGAGAAATCAAAATGGTAGACCTTTACTCAATCTTGATTTCATGCAAATTATCTTAGTAAACTAATGTTAAAATCTAATAATAAGTATTAATCAACAAAAGTTTTTAAAAGAATTCTTTATCACAAAAACTTGTTTTGAGTTATTACATTGTTCTCATATTGTGCAAACGGTCTGCTAGCTTTATTAGGAGCACGCGAGGATCATTGACCATGCCAAGAAGCATCGCTCGTAGATTATCTATCTGCAATACAATAAAAACAGACCTTGAAATTTAGTGACACCATTCAAAAGACCTTAATAGCCTGCCTACTTACAATATCCTTTCTAACTCATTACTCATTTTCTCCATCCGTCCACTACAAAAATTTCCCCTTACGTCCTTCAACATCTAACTATGTGCATCTCCTCAAAGACTTTTTGTATGTATGCAAGTAAAATGTCTACACAAAAAGAAATAAGGAAATTATTTTAATGCACAGCCCTGATTAATGATACTTATGAAACCAATTAAAGCTAGAACAACAAAATAATTTGCCTGTCAAATTTAAATACAATCTGCTCATATACAATAATGAAACCAATTAAAGCTAGAACAACAAAATAATTTGCCTGTCAAATTTAAATATAATCTGCTCATATACAATACCACAAAGTACAGATATGAATCGCAAAATGATCATGGATGATGGGACTAAGTATATTAGGTAGCAAAACTATATAGCAAGCATGAAACCACAATATATATTAATAATAGGCCTTGTTACCCACAAACTTGTGGGGTAACTTTAGGGGACCCTGAAGATAATGAAGGAAGTCTTGATGTCTGAAGCCAATGGTCACACCAAAATACCTGGTTATTCCACAACTGGAACTCCATGATTTCTAAATAAATATTACCTTAGCCAAGCCACACTATTGGTCCACGTGATGTGCTGTTGAAATCCCTGTAGCACATCATGTCCAAAGGAGGCTAGTCAGCAATCTGATCCGCCAGCGAATGGTTTATTGATCAGTGCTTATAAGGATTACTGGAAAAGAGCTTCATATGGACTGATCTGACATAATAACCAGCCTATAAACAGACCAACCTGGGCAAGCTTGGGTGCATGATTTATTCACTCTTTTTTGACACAGTTAGATAGTTTCAACCAGCCTCAGAAGATAAGCTACTATTTAGGCAGCTTGTCAACTCCTCGGACCTGTCATTGGACCCTTTTTTCTTTTGTTTCAGACCTGATACTGAGATTGTCACCTACAGCACAGTGAAATCCCAGAGGTAGATTTTAAATGGCTGTATGGGAGTCCTTTCAGTCTCTGTAGAGCATATTCAGAGCAGGATTGAAGGGCAGTATGTGACAGCATAAGGGGAACTTGGCCTAAAAAGGAATAGGACTGTAAATGCACTATATGAAGGAAAACCCAGCGAGCTGTAGAAAATCTTAGAGAGCAATCCTAGTATGAGGGCAGGGATATATATATATATATATATTGGTTTACTAAGACACATATAATGTAACCTATTACCGCTCAAACTAGCAGGGGTCCCAAAAGGGGATCCTTGAAGGACTACTATTAGGCTAAGGGCAACAATGGAGCAATAGCCCACTGTCACTTCGGCTAAGGCTCCCTGCTCTTTACGGACTTTCATCGATGGGAGGAGACCTGTTATGACAAGGATCATGAAATGGATAGACCAATGATAGGGTGAGGGGTGATCCTGGGAGCCTATTCACAAGAGAGGCTCAAATATCTGGCTTACTTGCTTTGGAAGGCGAGGTTGAAAGCTCTCAAGGAAGGGCTTAAGGGGAATTTCAAGGTTTAGATTTAGGGTATATATCTTACAATGGAGATTCCTAGGCCTTGAAAATCTTGTGAAAGCTTGGATTCCAAGTGAACCTTGAAGAATTACCCTTAATAGTGTATGGGACCAGAAGGCACCAAGTGGACCCGAGTTTAGGTCAAGGGGGCAGGGTTTAGCAACCAATGATATGCTTGACCTATTCCAGAGGGAGAAAGGGACCAAAGAAAGAATTTTTAATGCAAGACAATGTGAAGGTCCCAATGACGTTTCAAGCCTAAAGAAACCAAGGACAAGATTCAATCTCGAGGCCAGAGCTTGAGATATCTCAAAATCCCACCATTGGAATTTCATCAAAATTGGAGGGCACTAGGAGACACACTAGCGCAGTAGGGGCCTAGAGATTGAATTTTTTGATGGGTGGTTTGCAAGATAGATGATGCCCTACGGGGCCCAATGGGCTAGGCCTGGAAAAGAAGAGGGAGTAAAATAAATAAGGTTTAAGGTGATCACATTTTGGTGGACCAGTGTCTAATCCTTTGGGAAGATTGGAATCAGGTAGAATTATGACTATGGACTTTCATATTTTCTAGGTCAAGGAGACATCAAAGACAACTTTGCTTAGCACCAGAGCAGTAGCAAAAGCAGCTTCAAAGACTTTATACTTCATTTTGCAAGGTAGATGGCCTATCAAGATGAATTTCAGCAATGAAACATCCCTAGGAACATTCATTCATTATACAAGGCCCATACATGAAGCATTCACTATCTAGAAACAAAATTTCCACAGCTTCGCATAAATAGATGCAGCAAATAAGCCCTAGTATAGCAAAATCCCAGCAACAATGTATAGAAAGAAAGAATAGCATTAAATTGTACTTACATGTACAAGAATATATCCAACCATCCAAAATTTGCCATTCAAGAAGCTCCAAGACATGAGAAAATAATCCAAACATCAAAATTCATTATGTGCTCCAAAAATTCATCCTCCAAGAAGGATAGCGAAAATCTCTAAAGTGATGCAAGTTCCAAATCCAAGTGATGATGCTAAAATGAATCTTCATCACTTCTATTTATACACCTCTAATGGGTTTGATTTAGCTAATTAGGCCTACATTAGCCACTAAAAGAAAATAATGTGCAAAATAACTAACTTTTGGTGACAAACCCACCAAACTAGCTCATAAACAAAAGAATAGGCCTCTTAAGAGGTCGAATGATCAATAATACATGTCATTGGGCCTTCTAAGAAGCCTGATTTAGTCCATAAGTGCCATAATGATGAATAGGACTCCCAAAATTAGTGGACAAGGGGTTGGCCCCTTGTTCTCCAAATAATAAACCTATGGTGCTCCCAATGGGTGTGGGGGTACACAAGTAACCTCATGGGTCTCCAAGTAGATCGAAGATGCCTATAAAATGTCTATAAGGGCTCAGTTGATAATGTAAGTGATGCCACATCAGCATACAAGTCCTGGATCATTTGCCAAGTGCACGATACAACTATGGGGCCGACTGAGAGTGGTGAACCAGGTGCATCTTCCTCGTCCAATAGATGAAACTCGAGCAATCTCTAAACATCTCTGGGGATCCATAAAATGTTGTCTATTGTTGTGGAGACCCATCGCTCTCTACACACACCCTACATGTGCCAATGTAGCCCTCTGAAGGGTTAGGACCCCGTATAGGGAGACCAAACCCAAAATGGAGACCATCTGTAATCCTGCATAAGATCCAATGCGTCCCCTTGCCTTCTAGTACAACAAGTCATTTAAAGAAATCGAGTTAAAGAGCTTGCAAACCATGGACAACAAGTGGTCACTTCATAATGGCATGCCCTTCCATAGTAACCTTTGGCATGTCCTAATGTCTCCAAGCTCCAATGGGGGTTAACCAAGTGCCATATTAGTTGGTTTCTACTTTTAAAGGGGATGATATGTCCAAGGTACATCCTTCAAATGGTGGTGGCATGTGATAAAGTGATGGTACGGAGTAGGGGATGGAGGGGGCAATCCTGGGTCACATGCCAAGGTACAAGGGTAGCTAATAAAGGGGAAGCCCACATTTGGGTATATAATGTATAGGAGGGAGCAATCGTGGTACATGAATCACCCCAGCCTTGATTTTTCCACCCTTATTCATTTGTCTTTTTCCTTTTATGATTTTTCTTTAGTTAACTGCTCGAAGCTCAAGGAGTAAGAGCATGATATGTAAGGTAGAGCAGTGGATACCCCCTTTGAGGTGGGGCAGTTCATTGCCCACCAAGGGTTGGGGCAATCATGGGTTCCTGAATGATAAAAGAGGCTCATCTAGGGCCTATAAGAACCAGGGTCATGGCCATGAGAATGGGGTAGAGCTAATGCATTGGCTTTTGCCCACGTGTTAAATGTGTTTGTCCCAACCATCTTTTGCATTTTGTAGTACAATTCCCTGTTGGATGTGGCCAATTATGTTTTTACTTTTCATTTTAGTTGCATCAACCTTTGGGGCATCGTTCCAAGCTCGACCTAAGGTGTCGGCAAGGGGAAGGGGAAGGCTAACCCAATATGGACCCGGGTGGGGGGAATGATGAATGGAGTTATAATGAGCGGAAGAGGAGTGATATATGTGGATGAGGGAGCGAGACCACGCAACAAAAATCAAGGTTTCCCATGAAGTACTATCCATAAACCCCAAAAGTCAGTAAAAGAGATCCCACGGGACTAGGGTCCATGGTTAACATCCAAAAGAGGTCTAGGGGACAAGAGCACAGACCTAGCCTTCCACCAAATCCCCCCATTAATCCATGCCCAAAAGTTTCCATGATAAGTAAACTACATACTTGACACCAAAGGCTATCGACTGAGGACCATCTTCTAGAAAAAAAAAAATAGGAATATCACCAACAAAACAGTGGGTAACAAAACCGACCTATAGTTGTTTAAAATTAATTTTGCAAGCATGGAGCAGGGTCGACCTCCTTAAGGGGGTAAATTATGATATAAATTTAAAATGGTAAATGGAGTTGACTTGTCCAAAATTATTGCGCCCCCTTTTGGAAGCCTTGTGTCCACATGTAAAGAAAGTAGTTGGGTTCCCTTTTGAAGGATTTGTGAAAGAGTATACACCATTGGAAGAATCGGGGAATTATTGAACACATGGCGCTGATTTTTCTTGTGCCCGCTTTGGATAGCTAGTGTGTCCACTCAAATGATGACATGGGCTTGAGCACGCGTCTTGTAGCCCTCTTGCCTATTGATTTGTGGTAGCATCAGATGTGCTCTAGCCATGAAAATTGGTGGAGAGGCTAAGGCACATAAAATCTCCAAGGCCCAAAAATGGTTTGGGGATATTCCACCCAGTTAGAGAGATATTAAAATAAATAATATTTTTAATGGAGTTCCTAAGTCTAAACTTAGGAACATTAAAATATTAATGGGTATTAATATAAAATTGGGTGAGAATGTTCTAAATGACATGGAGCAAGCCAAATCTAATCTTAGTTGTTGATTAGAGACTTGATCTCAGTCGTTGAAGACTCAACAGGAAAAGTATAAGAGGAGGCTAGAGGGTCAGTTGGAGATACACCAAGATTGATCAGTCAATTTGAATTTCTGGAGCGGGGCTTGGTGAGAAAATTCGAAAACTGACTGAGGAGGCTACACAGAGGCAGCGCCGCAGCAGGAGCCACGCAGACGCAGCTAGAGACTGCGCAAAGGTTGAGGGCTCTGCGTGGGTGTCGCACAATGCCAGAGAGCTGAAGCAAAGAGGCAGAAGGTTGACGCAGAGGGTTCTAGAGCTACATTGAGACTAGCAGGGCTGACGCAAAGCCTTGGAGAAGCGCCGAAAGAATTTTCGTGGGGCAGACTTGCTAAATATCTATCTCCGAGAAGAGATAGTACTGTTGTGTAAAAATATATGTTGGGTGAGCTAGTTTGGCACCCTAGTTGTACTCAATAAATCTGCATAATAATAAAAACCTCAGAACTCCTGCACCAGTTTTCCCGCATTGGGTTTTTCCACAGACGATTGTCCAAAAATAACAGTGTCCCTTGTGTGTTTGTCTAGTATTTCAGTTGTTGATCTGTATATGATTAAGGTTGCATTTGTATTTATTTTTAGTATTTATATGTATAAATAACTTGTTGATGGAATAAACAAGTAGGTGAAATAAACCAGATAATGCAATAGGAATTTTTGACGTGTCAATCTTAGAAATTTCAACATGGTATCAAAGCCTTGCAGATCACAAGAGGACTAAAGGCACCAGCAATATCAGAAATTCGCAGCAGTAGCAGCTGTCCCGAGAGACAAAGTTGCTCCTAAGTAGAAGGCAACAGAGAAGGAGTGATGCAGAGGTTCTGCGTCATCATTTCGAACTAGAGAGAGGGCCAGCACAGAGGCAAAGAGAGGCAGAAGAGGTTCACGAAGAGCCATGTCATCCTACTCAGCCAAGTAGCCTTGACGTAGTTGGCCAGAGGAGTGATATAGCCTTTGTCAAGATTGCGCAGAGCTGGAAGGCTCAGTTTCTTCAGTTGTCAGGGCCTAGGGAGCTGTGGGCAAATTGTGGAGCTGGTGGGGTGTTGTTTTTGTCGAAGCAGAACAGTACCTAATAGGACAGAACCAAGGTAGAGGGTGTTGCTGTCTTGACGGATTTCTAGCCAAGAAATCCAAATCCAAGTTGCAATTGCAAAGAGGATTGGAGAGGAGCGATTTGACAATTGGCAGGAAGATTTCTAGCAGGGAAATCAGGACTTAGTGGGAGATTTCTAGGAGAGAAGTCGAATCTCAGAGGGAGTCCAGAAGAGGAGCGGAGATGGCAATGAACGGGCTGAGAAATCAGGACAGGTTAGACGGGGCCTCCAACTTTGTCATCTGGAAGGCCATGATCCTGTCAATCCTGGATAGACATCGCATCAAGGGCTTCGCCTTGAGAAGCATGGCTATCCCAGTAGACTCAGCTGATAATGAGAAGTATGTGGATGAATTGGCGAAGGCAAAGTACATAATTCTTGATGGGGTCAAGGATCATGTCGTACCACATATTGTCGAAAAGAACACGGCAAAGAAGATGTGGGACACTTTGATGACATTATATCAAGGCACTTCTGTGTAGCGGATGATGCTATTAGAGAATCAGCTGCAGTCGTATCAGATGCAGATGAGGGAGCAGATAGATCTATACCTCCTCATATCGCAAGAGATTCGGGACCAACTTACTTCCATAGGGGCCACGCCGGATCAAGACTTCATGGTGAGGACCACCCTGAATGCATCTCCGAGGAGTGGGAGACATTTGTCCAAGGCATTTTGGGCAGAGCTACTCTTCGAAGATGGGAGATGTGGGCAGCTCTTCGTTAAGAAGAGATCGGACAATTGACCAAGGTGGGAAGTAGCAGCAAAAGAGGTCGAATCAAGAAAGAGGAGGAGGATGCGGCTCTGGCATATGTGAGACAGCAAGGGAAGAGGAAGAAGAAGGACATCTCCAAGGTAAAGTGCTTCCATTGTGGGGAGTTGGGTCATTATGCAACCCAGTGCCCCAAGAAGAAGAATAAGGGAGAGGCTTCTGACTCCAAGGCAGCTCCGGCTAAGGCAGACAAAGAAGTCAAGACTCATGATGATTGTGCCATGAGTGCTCATGCACCTTTAGAGAAGAGGCGGGGAGACATCAAGCTGTATTCAAGAGGACTATAGAAAATGAGGGGCAGGATCCTTGAGGTGCCCAAACTCTTGGATCATATCCAGCTATGGGAGCCCTGAATGATAGTAGCAGGATGATGGATGTTGGTAGAAGCAAGATGCGAAGGAGCGACGAGGCAGTGCTAGAGTATAGAGGATTGTAGCAACACAGTGGGGTTGCAGCAGTGTGAGAGGCACAGACGTGGTTACAGTAGTGCGAGAAGCACAGAAGTGTTTGCAGCAATGCAAGAGGCACAGAGGTGGTTGCAGCAGCGCAGAGGCACACAGGGAGCACAAGATAGCAGCAGAGGTAGCTTCAGAATCAAGAGGCTTTTGGACTGACAAGGATGTCAATATTTGGGTAGATCAGTTACTTCTCGGTAACTAAGTTGCAATGCAGCAACTAGCAATGGTAGTGCTATGTGCAGCATGGGCAGCGTGTTGAGAGGAAGCTGCAATACAGATGTAGTAGTGGCAGTGGCAGAGCCATGGGCAATAGTACAGCAAGCAGCAGTGCAGAGGATGTTGCGCAACAAGCCAAGCATGAGCACAGGTACCGGTGCGGAAGGATCATTGTGATGTTCAGTGGTGGAGCATTACTAAAGCACATCCTCGCTAAGAGGGAGTGTTGACTTGTGGAGAGGCTAAGACACATAAGATCTCCAAGACCTAGAAATGGTTTGAGAAAACTCCACCCGGTTAGAGAGATATTAAAATAATTAGTATTTTTAATGGAGTTCCTAAGTGTAAACTTAGGAAAATTAAAATATTAATGGGTATTAATATAAAATTGGGTAAGAATGTTCTAAATGACATGGATCAAGCCAAATCTAATCTTAGTTGTTGATTAGAGACTTAATCTCGGTCGTTGAAAACACAATAGGAAAAGTATAAGAAGAGGCTTGAGCGTCAGTTGGAGATACACCAAGATTGATCACTCAGTGCGATTTTTTGGAGCGGGGCTTGCTGAGAAAATTTGAACAACTAATATGTTGCAGCGAGGAGCAGTGAGTACATAGCAGAGAGGAAAAGATAGTGCCAGAGGGTCAGCACAGTGACTGAGGAGGCTATGCAAAGGCAGCAGGAGCCACGCAAAGGCAGCTAGAGACTGCACATACGCTGAGGGGCCTGCGTGGGTGTTGCAGAAGGCCAGAGAGCTGATGCAGAGAGGCAAAAGGTTTACGCGAAGGGTTCTAGAGCTACGTTGAAGCTATCAGGGCTGACGTAGAGCCTTGCATTAAATTTTTATGTGGCCTTTGGCACATTAAAAATTTAACTTATTAACCCCTTTTGATTTTTATTTTTGCCACATTAAAAACTTAATTAATCTTTTGCCGCATTAAATTTTTTCATAAAACTTAGCGCATTAAAAATTGTCTAAGGAATAATCAAATTTTTAATCTAAAGTTCATTCTTGGGTTTTTATTTGTGTTAAGGGTTTTTGGACTTCAAAAATTTAAAGGGAAAATTTTGTGGAGCTTCTTGAAGTCAAGCTCCATTGGGGTAGTTACGGGCTTGCAGTCCACCATACTGAATCTCTCCAATATCTTCACCACATATTTTCCTTGAGATAGGAAAATCTCCCCTAGCTTCTTCCAGACTTCTAGTCCTAGGAAATAGTGCATCAGTCCTAGGTCCTTCATCTCAAACTCAAAAGCCAACTCCCTCTTACATTTGTGAATGAGAGGGTCTACCCTTCTTAGAAAGAGGTCGTCAATGTACAACACCAGTATGAGAGGATTGTCATCTTCAATCTTAAAGTAAAGGTTAGGGTCGGCTTCACTCCTAGTGAATCCCAGCTTTATCAAGTAGCTATCGATCCTCTCATACCACGCTCGGGGTGCTTGCTTCAGCCCATAGAGGGCCTTCTTCAACCTGCACACATGAGATTCTCAATCATGAATCTCAAATCCTTCAGGTTGCTTCACATAGACCTCCTCTTTGATCGAACCATGAAAGAACGCAATCTTGACATCCATCTAATGTAGGTTCCATCCTTGCGAAGCAACAAGGGCTATGATCGAGCGGATGGTGGTATATCGGGCAATAGGTGCAAATATCTCGTCATAGTCTATACCTTCCCTCTGAGAGAAGCCACGAGCGACAAAATGAGCCTTATAATTTTCCGCACTTCCATCAACTGCATGCTTTATCTTGTAAAGCCATTTCGAAGTGACAACTGCTTTGTCCTGGGGTCTGGGGACCACATCCCAAACATCTTTTTTCATGATGGACTCATATTCCTCAGTGATAGCATCCTTCCATACTTGGTGTTTGACAGCTTCTGCAAATGACGAAGGCTCATTTTGGATGATCGTGCTCATGATGGTCAAGTATCCCTGATACCTGATCAGCTTCTTACTTTCCCGGAAGGTTCCCCTAGGTGCAACGTGCCCTTCAGCATCATCAAGTGTCCCCCTAAGCCATGAAGGTCTCTTCCTAGAAGAGGAGGGCTCTTGCGGAGGGGGATCAATAGGATCCATAGGTTCTTCCACATCGGGCATCGTCTCATCTTCCTTTTCCTTTTGTTCCCTAGTGTCAGCTTCTTTAGATCCCCTTAGAGTAGAAAGATTGTCAACTTTGCTAAGAGCCATATCTTTGTCAAAGGTGACATCATGGCTAATGTCGGCTTCCCTTTGACCAGCCACATAGATTATAGCCCTTAGTATTTTTGCTATAGCCCACAAAGATTCCTTTCTTTCCAGATGCACCCAAATTATTCCTTTTCTCCTTCGGCACATGAAAATATACAGGACTTCCAAAAATTCTAAAATGAGATACGTCAAGTTTCTTACCAGTGAACATCTCTTCGGGACTCTTGGAACCCAATGCTTGATGAGGGCAACGGTTTGTACATATATGGCGGTATTTGCAGCTTCGGCTCACAGAAACTTTAGAAGTCTTTGATCATGGAGCATAGCACGGACAGCTTCCACAATCATACGATTCTTCCTTTCCGCCACACCATTATGCTCAAGAGTATAGGGGGTAGTGGTCTCCCTCTTAATGCTAGCCTCTTTACAAAAGTCATGAAACTCATTGGATTCATACTCAGTCCCATTATCAGTTCTTAAGATCTTGATCTTCTTTTCAGTTTGATTCCCGATCAAGGCTTTAAAGTGACAAAACCAGGAGAACACTTCATCCTTCTTTTTCAAGAAGTATATGCAAGAATAATCATCTGTAAAAGTGAGGTAATATAAACATCCTCCCAAGGAGTTCATAAGCATCATACCGGATATGTCTGAGTGAACCAATTGCAATATATCGGAGGCCTTGCTTTGGCTTGAGGGGAATGGTCCCCTTTTGAGCTTTCCTTTGGCACATCCTGGACATACACCTTCTTGCTCTAATATGAACTCAGACATCCCGGTCACTATTTTTCTCACATCGGGTAGAGCTTTATAATGAAGGTGAGCAAACCTTCGATGCCATAATTCGGACTGAAGAGATGTGTCACAAGACATGACACCCAGCGGACTTCCTCTGACCTGATATAATGAATCAACTCGAAACCCAAGAGTGAAAGCATCTTTAAAGTTCTTTTTCCATACACGTACCTTGCCATCGATGAAGGCCACCTTGTAGCCTTTGTCTTCCATTGCCGAAATGGACGCCAAGTTCTTTTTGAGACCAGGTACATAGAATACTTCTTGTAAATGAATTGTATTTCCCTGATTCAATTGAAAAGTGACACTCCCTATGCCTTTCATGGGATACTTTGAGGTGTCCCCAAGAACAATTTCCAGGTTGGTCTCCTTCTCTATCAGATTAGAGAGAGCTTCTTTGTAACCAATGAAGTGCCTTGAGGCACCACTATCAATAAGCCAATTCACTACCGCATATTCCTCTTGCTTTAGGCAAACTCCTACGAAACACGAAGGGTGGTATCCCAAAGAAAACAATCAAACAATATATAAATAGACCAATGCCTAAATACACCAAGTTGGAAGAGGTGTGAGTTAATTTGATAATAACTTCTAATTTGGGAAAATGATATGACAGCTAACGATTAGCACAGACCAGTAAATAAAATACTAAGATTGGGAAGGCCCCCTGGCATTAGAGAAAATCCAACCTAAAGAGTGGGGGAATGTTAATGTGGTAACATTTGGATAAGCTCTCCAAGTTGCCCTTGTCTTTTCAGCTTGTGGACTGAGACTTAACACCTTGGTTGAGAGTCTTAGCACTAACAAACCCATTTTTGCACAAAAAGTGACAAGTTCTACTCTTTCAATTTGTGTGCATAAAAAATTATCCAAAACCCAAAAACAGTAAAAACAACACAGAACAGCTTTCTCCTCTTAACTTTTTTTACATAGTAATTAGTTGTTTTTCATCTCAATTTGCATTTGTCTGCACCAATGTTGCAAACATCCCAATTTATCACAACAAATCACAAAATCGCAATTTTTTGGCCTAGCCGATGTTTGTTGGTTGCTACCAATATTTTGGTGGTATCTTTAGTTTTGTCGATGTTTGCTGATTTTTACTGATATTCTCATTTTTTTATGATTTTTTTTTATTTTTTGGACCCTTCCCCATTTTATCCTGATGCCAATGTTTGCAAAATTGGGATAAAATAGGCAAGTGTATGGAAAACCAAAAAATCAAAAGAAATGGTAAAAATTGGCAAACATTCGCATAAATAACCTACCACCAAAATATCAGTAAAAATTGGCAAACATCGGCTAGACCAAAAAATCACGATTTCGTGAATTTTTAGGATGTTTGCAACATTGGCTTGCACACCCACCTTTATTGAGAATCCACTGCATGATTTTAGCACCTTTCAACAGTTTTGAAAGATTTTGTGAGTTTACAGCTTGATGCCCCACACTGTTTTAGCACAGAACAGTAAATACTTTTTTTCCTTTGATTGATATTATATACATAGCACAGTTGTTTCAATGCACATTACCCTGCTGTCTGCATTTTCTGTTTGTTGGTTTTCGTACAGCAGCATATCACTACTAGTTTGAGCATGTACTTACCTTTGTTGCCTTGCAGATAAATAACTTAAACTATTTAAGGAAGCCCCTAACTGTTATGTAGTACCAACCCGAAGCGAGACAGGTTCAGAGTGAGGTGACAGTAACATTGCATCTACTTGTTAACCAGACCCCTTTGTTTCTTGCATGAAGAAATTACCACATGATAACACCATGGACAGAGTAGAATAACTCCCAAATCCCAACCTGGACAGCATATCCAATATCAAATCCCACAAAATCCTGTCAAAGGCTTTATGAAAGTAAATTTGAGGAAAAGTGCTATTTGCCTAGTCTCTATTTCCCATTCAATGCTTTGCCAGACTGTATTGAGATTGTCTAATATAATTTTGCCTTTAAAAGAGCATATTCGTTCACATCGAACAAATTTTGCAACCAATGATTTGATCATGTTGGCTAGCAATTTAGCTGGCACCTTATCTCATATATGAGACATTAAGCAATGTTATTGGCCTCCATCAACCCAACATATATCATTTCATCCCTTCAGGGATAAGATTGATCATGCCTTCTTGACACAGCTTAAGGAGATCACTGTTGATCACATATCAAAGTTATATATAGAATTTATGTGGGAACTCATTGAAATTTAAGGATTTGTCTTTTACCATATCCTGCAAAGCCTTGAATAGTTCATATTTCTCCAAGGAACACAATAGATAGGATGGTTCAAACCTTCAAAAAACAATGGCACAACATCCCTACTGATTCCCTTGGCCTTATTGTCGCAACACAAAGTCCAACAGTGGAGAATCTTTGGAAATGATTCTAACAAGTTTCTTTTATTTTATCCTCATCGTCTATCAGTAATCTATCCTAGTCTTCGAGGTTCAAAAGCTTGTTTGCACATTCACTGATGGAAGTATAACTTTGTGACATTGTATCCATATTTATCCAAGTTTATCTTGGCCCATGTTTCTGAAATTCATATTTGTTAACTAAAACAACTGTAAACAACCATTGCATTAGCAGCAACAGTATCTCCATCAATATGATTTATCTATTACAAGTCCAAAACAAGCCACATATTAAGACTGACTTCACATAAGAAACATTTGATTGTGAAAATATAGATTGGGATAATGAAAGACTCTTAGACTTTAGATTTTACCAAGCATACTAAAAGGCTGCAATAGAAAGAAAGCAAAATGTTGAACCAAAAAAAAATATAAATAAAAATACAAGAGAACTATGTCATGAACAACAACCTCAGCAGGAGCTAGATCTGCACTTTCTGATGTATCTCTTTCAGCACTCTTCCTCCTATGTCTCCGAAGTAACTGCAAATGAAAAACATTTAAAAGCTTCTTCAATTTGTCCTAATAGACACTGCATAGTATTAGCAACAAAACATCTAGTTGAAAAACAAAATCAACAAAGAACTCATCTAGTGGTCTTCGACTCTTATCCTAATTATAATTTATGACTGCATATTCTGAAAACTAATAATTTCTCATTTTATAGTTCAGAATATACTTGGATTATATCTGATTCCAAATGAATCACTATAATTTCTCAAATATTTTGGTACATTTTGAGTGGAAAAATTGGATCCAGGTATTTGTAGGGCTTTGTTACTACAAAGTCTAGCACTTTGATGCAAAGTCTCACTAAGCAATCTAGATTGACAGCAACAATGGGACTAGTTACCACTATCACCTCAGCAACTACTCCTCTCGTTTCTATGGTTGGATACAATCCCCACAAGAAAGGCTTCCCCAGTAGAGCTTAGGGATTAACTAACCAAAAATAACCCTTAAGGGTTCCACTACAAGACTCACCCAAGGACATGTTGAAATTGTAGCTATGGTCAGTCTTCATAAAATTGTTTATTATCATTGTACTTGAGAGAAACAAAATTAGTATTGTTTCTAGCATGTTCTTCATGCTTTTGATTTGGTCAAAAAAAATGTATTTTTGAAAAGAATAAAATTATTATTTTTATTTATAATTTCAGGTGGCACCACAATTGCTAAGTCGGCCCTTCATGATGGCTAGTTGGCTTTCCTTGAAACTCTCTTATTCGGATCACATGATGACTAGTTGGCTTGCCCTGAAACTCTCACATTCGAATCACATGATGGCTAGTTAGCTTGCCTAGAGAAGCACTCATTCAGATCTCATGATGGATATATAAGGAGCTCCATTTGTCCTACTTGAAAGGGAATTCAATCACAAATACATTACTCATCTGTTTTCCTATGCGAAAGGTATTCAAAGAAGGGTTCAAGTAGTTCAAGATCTGTTCATTCTACTTATGATCTGAAGCCAGTAGCTTGAGATCTGCTCATTATATTTGTGATTTGAAGTCAGTAATTTGAGATCTGCTCATTATACTTATGATCTGAAGTCAGTGGTTCGAGATCTGCTCATTATACTCATGATCTAAATTCTGGAGGAACGAGATCTGCTCTTATTCTTGTGACCTGAAATCTGATCTAACTCAGATCTATCTCCACAGATCCAGATCTGAGCCACTTCAGAAGTCTGTAATTCAAGCCTTGTCTTCTGTGGTATGGTGAAAGGATCGGCCTCTCATTGTGAACTTGTTGAGCATTCTGTTCGAAAGCTTGTTGACATTGTGTTGCAAACATTTACACTGAAGACTTAGCACTTGTGGTTGCCATCTTGTGGTTAGTATTTTCTATGTCTTGATGTACTGTTGAAGGATCTCTCTAAGGGAAAGCTTGGTTGGGTTTTCCCCTTTGTGGTGTTTTACCCTGGTCTATGACCTAAACATTGGTGTCTCTTCATATTGTTCACTATGATCTCTTCTTTCTTTTTACTGCCATTGGTTGAATTTCTGAAGTATAATTATTTCTTGAAGTAGAATAAATTGTAAAGAAGATCTAATAAGCTCACAAACAATAATCAGTAGGTCAGAAATATTGCTTGTACATCTTGTACTTGATTTCTCAACATGGTATCAGAGACAAGTTAGATCAGGCAGTGGAGTGTGTCTTGGTGGAATAATCTTGCATCAAACAGATCTGTGTATTTGTTCTGTAACTGGTTTATCTGCAGATCTGAGAATTCAAGTGTGTGTATTTTTTTATGGAGATCGATTGGTTCTGGCACCAGCAGTCTTCAAAAAATTTGTTTGACCTAGAACAGGAAGAAGACAGTGCGAATGACCATGGTTTGACATGCTTCAATCTAAAATGGTAAGCTTTTGCAGGATTGTTTTCACCAATATGCAAGAACTCAGTGATATGAAGGAAAGAAAATGGTTCAACTATCTAATGGATTGGTTTTGACCTGTCACGTGTAAGCTTTGTTCTAGATCGAATGAATGTTAAACCTTTTTCTTCATCCAGGTCTGATCCACCTTAATTTCTGAAATAGTTATTGCTAGAGGTACATTGTGTATGTGCACCACACATTCACTAGACTTCTTGAAGTTCATCTCCATCGATGTGGCCATGGACTTACTTCTTGAAGTTCATCTCCATCGGTGTGGCCATGGACTTACATTCTACCATTCCAAATCTTTCCAACAGTTTCACCACATATTTCCCTTGTGAAAGGAAAATCTCACCATGTCTCTACCACACCTCTAAGCCCAGAAAATACTGCATGAATTTGAGGTCTTTCATTTCAAATTGAGAAGCTAGCTCCCTCTTACACTCGAGCATCAGAGGCTCACCACCTGTCAAGAATAAGTCATCAACATATAAAACCAAAATCAGGGGTATACCTTGTGCAGCTTTCAAGTAGAGGTTCAGGTTGGCATTGCCTCTTGTAAAACCAAGCTTCATTAGGTAGCCATCAATATGAGCATACCAATCCCTAGGGGCTTGCTTCAATCCATAGAGTGCGCCTTCTTCAGCCTACCGACATGAGTCTTCTTGTCATGCACTTCAAAACCCTGTGGTTGCTCAACATATACTTCTTCCTGAAGTATGCAATGAAGAAATGTGGTCTTCAAATCCATCTGGTGAAGAGTCCATCCTTCACTAGCAGCAAGGGGAACAATAATCTAATGGTAGCATAGCGAGCAACTAGTGCAAAAATATCATCACAATCTTCTCCCTCTTTCTAGGAGAAACCTCTAGACACGAACCTCGCCTTATATTTCTCAATGCTTCCATTTGCTCCATGTTTGATCTTGTACAACCATTTAGAAGTCACAATAGACTTCCATTTGGGTCTCGGAACTACTTCCCATACATCATTCTTCATTATAGATTCATATTCTTCGGCCATAGCATCTTTCCAAACTTGTTCTTTCACTGCTTCTTCAAAGGTGGGAGGCTCAGCCTATATGATGGTGCTCATAGCCACAACACAACCTTGATATCGACATGGCTTCTTACTTTCTCTAAAGGTTCCTCTGGTAGTGGCATGTCTTTCAGCATCTTGTAATGTATCACAAAGCCAAAGTGGTCTCTCCCTGGCAGGGGGATCACATGGAGGAGGATCCAAGGGGTTAATGGGATCATTAGCAACATCTATCTGGAGTACAGACTGTTGACCACTGCGTGTCAACTACCCATAGCAGTACACCCCCTTTTCTTCGCAAAAGGGATAGCGCTTGATCAACGTGTCCGTGCCATTCGACAGTCATCGTCGACCCGATCTTGTTATGTTGTAAACCCAGTCTGCATGTGTGAATTATAAATAATCTTAGCAGAGCTGAGTCATATATGTAAATTCCCTGGGTGGACCTAATTTTCTAGTGATAATCTACGTTCCGGAAGGTTTTTTGTCTCACCGATCCATGATCAGCAGAGTTTTCCTTCAGCCTAACCCCAAAGCCGGAATGAATTTTGTCATTAGAATCTTAGAGGAATCCTAGTGTGTTGATCTGCTAAATTATATTTGGTCGCAGAACTGGGTGGTCTATGAGGGTCTATGTCAAATGGGTTTTCCCCCTTGAGATGTAAACAAGTCATATTGAGATGTAAAAAAGTCATGATGTAAAGTGTCTTGAGGGTTAGAAAATGTTTTTCCCCTCATAAGTCCTAAGTCCTAGATCCTAGGTGATTTTTCCGAAGGCGAAGTTCGAGGATCCAAAAATAAAAATATAAAAAATTAAAGATATAAATAATAAAAAAAAAATTTAAATATTTAAAAAAAAATAAAATACTAAAAATTAAAAAATTAAAATTAAAAATAATAAATAAATTTAGAAAATAATAAAAATTTAAAAAAAGTAAAATAAAATAATAAAATAAAATAAGTGAAATTTTTGAGTAAATAAAAGCAGAATTTTAATTGTTTAATATATTAAAATGCATCTAAAAATTCGACAGATGAGATTAAAAGAAATCTTGATCCTCATCGATGGTTGAGATTAGTTTGACATGAATCACTCGAACTAGCCATTGGGAAATTTTCCTTTAAATAGGGTGTTAGGGGTCATTTGAGATCAGTTTAGATCTGAGAGTCTGGTGCTAAAGAAAGCTCTCTTGTAGTCAGTTTTTGTGCAATAAAGAAAGACTTTGGGGTTGAAAATCTTGCTGGTGTTACTCTTCTGAAAATGTTGTAAGATTGTTTTATTTTTCTGCATAATCTTATTTTCAGTCATTGATAATAGCTTGATGAAGATTGATTTAGGCACAGGGGTTTTGTCTGATCTCTGGGGTTTGAACGATAGTTTAGATTCTGAAATATAATGGCAGGAATCTCCATTTGATCTGGATTTCATTATTGTTTTCTCCCTCTATGTTAATGGTTGATTTTAAGTTGTGCAGGAAATCTTAAGTTTTGAGTTTACTGGGCGTTAGGGGAAGTTCTCGGCTGAACCAGCGAACTCCCGAATTATGTTTTCTGAAAGAGCCCAGCTAGTTTTTAATCCCAGGCTTATCATCTGAATTTTTTTTTTAATGAATGCATGAAGGGTTTTCTGAAGTATCTCACATTAAAATTTAAATTCTGAAAATATTTATGTGGCATAACGAGAAATCTGGCTATTTTAGAGTCTGCAGTTTGTGAATATTGTAATTATTTAGTTAGGGTTTTCAGTTCCGTTTCTTGCACATATTATCTTTGGGTGTTCTGTTATGCCATTACAGGTTGCAGGTTACAGGTCTGAGGAGAAATTTTTGTTTGAAGCCAGATCTAGGCCCTGAAGGGTAAAGATCTGGCCTCAAGATCAGTTCTTGCAGGTTTTTTGCTGAAGAAATTTGATATTCTCCAAGCTATCTGTTCGCTGGGGTTTCATTTAAAATTGCTTTCCAAAAATATCAACCAGCAATCTTGCATTCCAAGGGTTTTAAAATCATTCATTTTCAGATCTAAATTTTTTTTATGAGGGTTTCAAGAAATCTGAAGGAGAGCGAGTTAAAAATTGTCAAATTTCTGGAAATATTAGAGCTCCTCTCACTCTGCTGCAATCCAATTCCCTGTCTCCTCACAGCTCCATTTCCGCATTTCTCTTCACATTTCTTCCTGCGGATTCCTTCCAAGCTGCTCCAGCACCTGCAAACAAAACAAAATATAAAAATATTTAAAATTAAAAATTAAAAAATATTTTGAAAAAGCTTAATAAAAAAAATTGAAAATTCATTTTTTATGGTCCATTTTTCTATAGCTAAACGCACTTAAAATGTTTATTTACAAGTTGCCTATATGAAAGTGGTAGCTGGTCAGCATTTAAATTTTATGGTCATTTAAAGCATTTAATTTTTCTTGAAGTTCAATTGTTGGATCGTTTAAAGGGGTTGTGCATTTGTTGAAAATCTTACATCGCTTGGGTTATTTGATGATAAATGATTGTACTACATGGTTTATATTTCTGCAATATTCAATAAATAATCGTTTAATCATTTATTTCATAAAGCACTGGTCTATTAACTTAATAAAATCAATTGAGTGCTTGTTGCCCCTCGTGTTTCCCAACCCAACTGGTCCCCAGTTGGTCATCCATTAGCCCATAGGGTCTACCCCCCTTAGCCGCGGGAGACAGGCTTAAACGGAGAGATCGGGGATCAGGGTGACAGCCCCCGGTCTGAGCGTTGTCGTGACAATCTATGCGACAACATTTTTTGGCGCCATTGCCAGGGATACTTTATTCTCGGTGTTTCAACGACTTTTCATCATTCATCGTTCATCTTTCCATCATTCGTTTGAGCCGGCAACGCCAACATTTTTTGGTGTCATTGCCAGGGATAGAGTTTTTTCTGTCCTTGGTTTATTCAACATTCATCATTATTTCTTCTTTCTTATTTTTCATTTGAGCTGGCAGAGTCAATTTTTTGGCATCATCTCATCTTTTACACCATTCATTAGCTTGTCAAACGGCCAACATTCTTTGGCGTCTTTTGATCTTTTCATCACCTTGTCTTTCGTCATATTAGCTACTACTCTTCAATTCATTTCTTGTTTGGGTGGTGACTCCATTTCTTTTATTTTTCCCAGACAAGAAGCCTCCCTCATATCAACTTGTTTGTTGCTTTTTGGATCCTAGAATTATATTCATTGTTCAAGTGGCGACTCCACTTCTTTCATCTATTGATTTTCTTGAGCAGAGATCTCGTTCTATCATCCATTTGGTCCCTAGTTATTCATCATGGATTATTCATTTAAACCATGTCATTTTACAGATAATCTCCATGATTTTCCGAAAGAGGCCATTTCTAAATTATTTTTGTTCTCAGGTGGTGATTCAGTCGCTATTAGACAGCATTTAAACAGGTTTACTTGTGTAATGATCATATATTGTAGACTTGATCAATATAATCATGAAGATGTCAAGATGCGTCTATTTGTCCATTCTTTAAAGGTTGATGCTTTGAACTGGTTTAATAATTGTCCTGAAGATTCTTTCACTTCTTTACAAGACATTGTCGATGCTTTTAAAGATAGATATGGTGATCCAGATAGCTCGTCTTGTGCCTCTAAAGTTGTGCAATAGAATGAAAGTAATCTTGTAAAACGTCCAGCTGTCGATGAAAGATTCCAAGACAATTCTTCATATCAGAATGTGCCATCCACCTGTACCATTGCAGATCAAATCTATGATAGTGGAAAAGCAGGGACAAATTGTAAAAACAATGTTGACAATGAAAAGGAAGATCAGAAGCAAATTATACAAGAACTAATGCCGCTGGTAAAAAATATGGAGATCAATCAAACTAATTACGCTAATGGTGTGAGAACTTTATGCACCCACCTGGAAATACGTAATAAGGAGATGGAGATTATGCAAAATCAGCATGCTAAGGAAATTGAGGCCATGAAAACTAATCATGACAGAAATTAGTTTTATGCAAAGCAAGTTATCAGGCTTAGAGGAAAATATGACAAACATGCAAGCAAATCATAAGAAAGAGATAAACTCTATGCAGCATTGCTTGACGACCATAAAGGAAAAAGACGATAAAGTAATAAAAGATATGGAAGCTAATCAAATATGTCTTCAAAATAAGTTACTGACCATGGAGGAAGACCATGCCAGGGAAATCAGTGCTATAAAGGTTGAGCACTCTAGTCAGATGGATGCCATTAAAATACAATTTCAGAAATTTCAACAGCAATCGGAAGATGAAAGAAATCGAGGAATGTCAATAGATTAGGAGCCTCCTTATCTGTTACAGTAAGCTCAATCTTGTTATGAGGTTCTTTGTTCCATTGGAAATGACTTGGATAAAAGAAAAATTAATAATCAGATTCATCCACCAGTCATAGAAGATCAAGTTATAACTCATGACACCTGTGAGATTGATCCATCATCCTTTACAGGGCAGATACAGAACGAAGAAAGACATGTCACACATATCTTACATACTTCATCTGAGAGCTTTGAAGCAGAAAGTTCCATGTCATCAGTGATATAGCCAGACAAGAAGAAAAAACGCAAAAGAAAGAGAACGAGAAGAAGATTTGATGCATCAGACGGCTGCGAGCAGCTTGATTTTCGGATAGGAAAAAGTCCTACCATATGCAAAATTGGACATGGTATATCCGACAAACAACCGACAGATTTGCCTGAAAGCAGGCAAATACTCAGTATACGCTATATTGAACACATCTGATGCCATGGGTCATCCTCTGTATTTCTAACCTTACTCCTTGTTTTTTCAGCATTTCCATTTCTGTTTTAGGATTAAATTTGCTTTTCTAGATAGTTAATAAATGAAGAGCTTATATCTTTCATGTACTTAATGTTATATGATGATTTTTTGGATGGACACTACTTATATTTTGTTGTGTGTTGCATGGATGCAGACTCTGGATTCTCACATTCCTACAACGCAACAATGTGTCCCCAAGTGGAGCCAGATGTTGACCACTACGTGTCAACTACCCATAGCAGTACACCCCCTTTTCTTCGCAAAAGGGATAGCGCTTGATCAACGTGTCCATGCCATTCGACAGTCATCGTCGACCCAATCTTGTTATGTTGTAAACCCAGTCTGCATGTGTGAATTGTAAATAATCTTAGCAGAGCTGAGTCATATATGTAAATTGCCTAGGTGGACCTAATTTTCTAGTGATAATCTACATTCCGGAAGGTTTTTTGTCTCACTGATCCATGATCGGCAGAGTTTCCTTCAACCTAACCCCAAAGCCGAAATGAATTTTGTCATTAGAATCTTAGAGGAATCCTAGTGCGTTGATCTGCTAGATTATATTTGGTCGTAGAACTGGGTGGTCTATGAGGGTCTATGTCAAATGGGTTTTCCCCCTTGAGATGTAAAAAAGTCATGATGTAAAGTGTCTTGAGGGTTAGAAAATGTTTTTCCCCTCATAAGTCCTAAGTCCTAGATCCTACGTGATTTTTCCGAAGGCTAAGTTCGAGGATCCAAAAATAAAAAATATAAAAAATTAAAGATATAAATAATAAAAAAATAAAATCTTAAAATTTTAAAAATTAAAAATAACTAAAATTTAAAAATTAAAAAATAAAATAAATTAAAATTTTAAAAATAAATAAAATTTTAAAAAATAAAATAAAATAATAATAAGTGAAATTTTTGAGTAAATAAATGCAGAATTTTAATTGTTTAATATATTAAAATGCATTTAGAAATTCGACGGATGAGATTAAAAGAAATCTTGATCCTCATCGACGGTCGAGATTAGTTTGACATGGATCACTCGAACTAGCCGTTGGGAAATTTTCCTTTAAATAGGGTGCTAAGGGTCATTTGAGATCAGTTTAGATCTGAGAGTCTAGTGCTAAAGAAAGCTCTCTTGTAATCAGTTTTTGCGCAGTAAACAAAGACTTTGGGGTTGAAAATCTTGCTGGTGTTACTCTTCTAAAAATGTTGTAAGATTGTTTTATTTTTCTGCATAATCTTATTTTCAGTCATTGATAATAGCTTGATGAAGATTGATTCAGGCACAGGTATCTTGTCTGATCTCTGGGGTTTGAACGATAGTTTAGATTCTGAAATATAATGGCAGGTATCTCCATTTGATCTGGATTTCATTATTGTTTTCTCCCTCTATGTTAATGGTTGATTTTAAGCTGTGCAGGAAATCTTAAGTTTTGAGTTTACTGGGCGTTAGGGGAAGTTCTCGACTAAACCAGCCAACTCCCGGATTGTGTTTTCTGAAAGAGCCCAGCTAGTTTTTAATCCCGGGCTTATCATCTGAATTTTTTCTTAATGAATGCATGAAGGGTTTTCTGAAGTATCTCACATTAAAATTTAAATTCTGAAAATATTTGTGGCATAACAAGAAATCTGGCTATTTTAGAGTCTGCAGTTTGTGAATATTGTAATTATTTAGTTAGGGTTTTTAGTTCCGTTTCTTGCACATATTATCTTTGGGTGTTCTGTTTGCCATTACAGGTTGCAGGTTACAGGTCTGAGGAGAAATTTTTGTTTGAAGCCCGATCTAGGCCCTGGAGGGTAAAGATCTGGCCTCAGGATCAGTTCTTGCAGGTTTTTTGCTGAAGAAATTCGAGATTCTCCAAGCTATCTGTTTGATGGGGTTTCATTTAAAATTGTTTTCCAAAAATATCAACCAGCAATCTTGCATTCCAAGGGTTTTAAAATCATTCATTTTCAGATCTAAATTTTTTTTATGGGGGTTTCAAGAAATCTGAAGGAGAGCGAGTTAAAAATTTTGTCAAGATTTCTGGAAAATATTTAGAGCTCCTCTCACTCTGATGCAAATCAAATCCCTGTCTCCTCACAGCTCCATTTCCACATTTCTCTTCAGCATTACTTCCTGCAGGTTCTTTCCAAGCTGCTCCAGCACCTGCAAACAAAACAAAAATATAAAAATATAAAAAATATTTGAAATTAAAAAATATTTTGAAAAAGCTTAATAAAAAAAATTGAAAATTCATTTTTTATGGTCCATTTTTCTATAGCTAAACTCACTTAAAATGTTTATTTACAAGTTGGCTATATGAAAGTGGTAGCTGGTCAACATTTAAAGTTTATGGTCATTTAAAGCATTTAATTTTTCTTGAAGTTTAATTGTTGGATCATTTAAAGGGGTTGTGCATTTGTTGAAAATCTTACATCGCTTGGGTTATTTGATGATAAATGATTGTTCTACATGGTTTATATTTCTGCAATATTCAATAAATAATCATTTAATCATTTATTTCATAAAGCACTGGTCTATTAACTTAATAAAATCAATTAAGTGCTTGTTGCCCCTCGTGTCTCCCAACCCAACTGGTCCCCAGTTGGTCATCCATTATCCCATAGGGTCTACCCCCCTTAGCCGCGGGAGAAAGGCTTAAACGGAGAGATCGGGGATCAGGGTGACAGCCCCCGGTCTGAGTGTTGTCGTGACAATCTGTGCGACAACACAGACATAGAAGGACCTTCTAATAGTTCCATGTCATCATCCTTCTTCTCAACATGGGGAGGAGGAGGAGAAATGTCCCTTGCTTTTCCAAGGGCAACATCTCCATCGAATGTCACATCCCTGCAAAACTCAATTTTTATTTGCCCGAACACATATATCCTAAAAGCTTTAGAATTTTCACAATATCCAACAAACATACCTTTCTTTCCAGTGGCTTCTAGCTTGTTCCTCATGTCCTTTGGCACATGAAAGTACATGGGGCAGCCAAAGATCCTCAAATGCCCAACATCGAGCTTCACACTTGTAAACACTTCTTCGGGGGTCTTGTCACCCAAGCTTGATGAGGGATCTTGTTTTGAAAATAAACCACAATGTTTGCAGCTTAACCCCACAGAAACTTCGACAACTTTTGATCATGCAGCATAGCTCGAGCAACTTCCATGATGGTCCTCTTCTTTCTTTCAGCCACTCCATTTTGTTGAGGATTGTAAGGTATGGTGGTCTCCTTCTTAATCCCAACTTTATTGCAAAAGTCAACAAACTCATTTGAAGTGAATTTTCCACCATTATCAAACCTGAAGACCTTGATTCTTTTCCTTGTTTGATTCTCTGTCAATGCCTTGAAGTCCTTGAACATGTCAAATGCTTCATCCTTGTGTTTCAAGAAGAATATCCATGTCTTCCGAGAGAAGTCATCAACAAAGGTTATGTAGTACAGGTAAGCCGCCAAAAGATTTTACCAACATGGGTCCACATAAGTCAGAATGTATGAGTTGTAGAATACCACTGGTCCTACTCTTGCTAGAAGGGAATGGTCCCTTCGATTTCTTTCCACTTGCACATCTCAAACATATTCCATCATGATTAGCTTGAACCCCAGGCATTCCAGAAACCATCCTCCTTACTTTAAGAAGGACTTTATAGTGACTATAAGAAAACCTCTAGGGACATAACTCACTTTGATGATTGTTATCATGTACTAGTGCTCGCACATGTCTTCCATTGTGTTAAATTTGGACAACTAGGTCCAAACTCCATGTCCTGATGCTCAGATTAAGAGGCTAATATTTTTGTTGGATTCCTCTTTCTGAGAGGTGTAAAATCCATATAAAAATAGTCTTAATCCGATGAGCAGAACTTATATTTTGAATTTATTATTCTTAATAAATTATATGTGCAAGGTCAGCCAGTTTTGTCATGTAGGCTCACATGCCCAACAGATGTGTCACACACCCTCATTGATGGATATAAATACAGGAAAAGTTGGAGAGAATTTCATCACAAATCAACTCACATCTTCCTCTCTCATCCTAAAGAGTATGAGCTACCTGGAGGACGAATTTCAGCCACATGTGGGAAGGACGAAGAGGACAGACCATACGGCTGGGCTGTAGTACGATTTTCTGCTGCTAGGGTTTCGCAGAAAGTTTGACCAGCGTTGACCAAATCCAATCAAGCTGAAAACTTGTGGAAGGTTCGATTTTTGAAGGCCGTACTACCTGGCACAAAAATCAAGGTCAAAGGGTTGACCGTTTTGCTGCTGCGTTGACTTTTAGCTTGCTGCCCCTGCGTTGCCTTTTCAGGACAGCGTTGACTTTTGTAGAACTGACTTGGGTTGACTCATCTACTGGTTGGAGGGTTGTTGTGACACATGCTGGGCTGGCTGACCAAAGGAGACTTTGCTGGTTAAAGCATCCTGTTGACCGCCGAAACGAACACACACATTTTCCCTGTTTCTGATTTGTCTTCTGTAAGATCTGCTTATATGTTCTATCTGCATTTTGCTTAACTACTTATATGATTGCTGTGAGAAAAGTGAAATTGCTCTTAGCATAGGACATCTATCAAAACTTTACATGGTTATTAGAGCTGAGGTGAGAGACAAACTCCTATCTATAGCAATCATCATCGAAGGAAATGGATTCCACTAAGCTTGAATTCAGGGAGGATGACAAGCTGACTGGAAGTGATGACTTCCATGCCTGGAAGATGATATTAGATCTCAAATTGCAAGATCATGATCTCCTAGATCATGTGACAGGGAAGATTCAAGAACCTCCATCAAATGCCTCTGCTGCTGTTAGAAACAAGTATAAGAAGGGAGAAATCAGAGCAACGCTGCTG
Organism: Pinus taeda; assembly: GCA_000404065.3. Taxonomy (NCBI): domain Eukaryota; kingdom Viridiplantae; phylum Streptophyta; class Pinopsida; order Pinales; family Pinaceae; genus Pinus; species Pinus taeda. The sequence goes on along the minus strand of APFE031413740.1, from coordinate 3,186 downwards.
ATCAGGGAATCCATAAATAAGAGTTTGGTTGCCTACATATCTGAACTAGGCACATCCAAGGAGATGTATGACAAACTGATACTTATGTTCCAAGTAAACAATGTGAACCAAGTGCTATTCCTCAAGAACAAGTTGAAGAATATGAAGAAGGGCCGAGACGAGTCTATTCAAACTTTCTTTATGAATTTGACCGAAACCAGGAACAATCTGCTAGCTATTGGGGAGACAATAGTTGATCGTGAGATGGTTCTCACCGCACTTGGAGGACTTCCATATGAATGGCAAGTATTCACAACTACCATTCTCAACAATAATACCATCCCTAACTTTGATAAGCTTCTATCTAGATGTATGCAAGAAGAAACAAGGATGAAGGAATTTGATAATGAAAGAAATGCTGCCTATGTTGCTCATTCCCGTAAGAAGAACTCTCGTGGTTCGAAGGACAAAGGAAGGACTAAGACTCAAGAGAAGAAGGGTAAATGTTTCACCTGCCATAGGACTAGACACTATGCTAGAGAATGCCACTTCAAGAAGGATTCTCCCGATAGTGACGATAACAACAACAACCGAAGGAATGGGAATCGAAGAAATGACAAATCCAAAGGAAAGAGGAAGGCTCACTTTGGAGGAAACAATCAACCTTCTAAAAGGACCAGAAATACCAGGTATGAGGAGTCTAATGTTGTTGATAAAAGAAATGAGTATATTCTAGTATCTGCTCTCTCAGCTGCATCTCCGCCCGACACTATGGATGTCTGGCTAATCGATAGTGGTGCCTCAAGACACATCACCGGATTCAAGGAAGCACTTTCTGACATGGTTGAAAGGGATACTAATCTAGAAATTATCCTTGGGGATAATGCCACTTATCCTGTGAAAGGGACGGGACTGTGACCCTCCACTTGTCTCAAGGACAAGTCCTCCGTCTACAAGATGTACTCTATGTACCCAAATTGAAAAGCCTTGTGTCTGTATGCCATGGAAGACAAAGGTTCAATGTAACTTCTCTGATGGAAGGTACTCATGGTGAAGAAGAGCTTCAAGAAGCTATCTCAATTGGTTTTAGAGTTGGTACACTCTACCAGGTTGGAGGGAGTCCGTTGGGAGCTATGACCTGTGATACTATCCGTCAACCGAACTATGGCACCGAAGATTTGGACACCTTCATTACAAGGCTCTTCCCGAAGCAAGGAAGGTGGTGACAGGGATGCCTGATTTTGGAAATAATCATGAAGGTGTATGTAAGGGCTGTGCTGAAGGAAAACATACAAGGGGACCTTTCCCCTCAAGTGTCACAAAGACATCTGATATATTGCAATTGGTCCATTTTGATCTTTCCGGTATGTTGCCTGTAACATCCCTGGGGGATGTTCTTACTATATGACATTTACTGATGACTTCTCTCGCAAAACCTGGATATACTTCTTGAAGAAGAAGGATGAGGCTTTCATGTGGTTCCGTACCTTCAAAGCCTTGGTGGAAAATATGACCGGAAAGAAGATCAAGATTTTGAGGACTGACAATGGCACTGAATATGAGTCAAATGAGTTCAAAGACTTTTGCAGAGAAGCTGGCATTAAGAGGGAGACTACTACTGCATATACTCCTGAGCAGAATGGTGTTGCTGAACGCAAGAATAGGACTATTGTGGAAGCTGCCCGTGCCATGCTATGTGACCAGGGTCTACCAAAGTTTCTGTGGGGAGAAGCTGCAAATACTGTTGTGTACATTCAAAACCGATGCCCTCATTCCGCTTTGGACTCCAAAACTCCCGAAGAGGTTTTCTCTGGTAAGAAACCTGATGTCTCACATTTTAGAATTTTTGGATGTCCTGTCTATTTTCATGTGCCGAAAGAAAAGAGAAGTAAGCTGGATGCTATTGGGAAGAAAGGAATGTTTGTGGGCTACAGTGAGTCTTCTAAGGCATATAGAGTCTATGTACCTGGTCAAAGGGAAGTAGAGATAGCCATGATGTCACTTTTGACGAAGATGCTTCCCTGAAGAAAGTAGTAGATCTTCCTGGATCTGAAGAAAATCATGAAGAAAGATCTGGAAATCTGGAAGAACCCCAGGATGAGACTATGCCTGATGTTGAAGGGCCAATGGACCCTATTGATCCTTTCCCTTCTCTAGGAAAGAGGCCATCATGGCTCAGGGACACCCTCGAAGATGCTGAGGTTCATGCTGCCCCAAGGGGGACATTCCGAGAAAGCAAGAAGCCGTGTAGATACCAAGGGTATCTAGCTTCCATGAGTACTATTGTACAATCTAAACCTGGATCTTTTGAGGAAGCCATCAAGCATCAAGTCTGGAAGGATGCTATGCATGAAGAATATGAGGCTATTATGAAGAATGATGTCTGGGATGTGGTCCCGAGACCGAAGGACAAATCTGTTGTCACTGCTAAATGGCTCTACAAGATTAAACATGGATCTGATGGGAGTGCTGAAAATTTTAAGGCAAGATTTGTTGCCCATGGCTTCTCTCAAAAGGAAGGAATTGACTATGACGATATATTTGCACCTGTGGCTCGATATACCACCATCCGATCCATCATAGCCCTTGTTGCTACGCAAGGATGGAGTCTTCATCAGATGGATGTCAAGACCGCTTTTCTGCATGGTGCAATAAAGGAAGAGGTGTATGTAGAACAACCTCTGGGATTTGAAGTTCAAGATCGAGACACTTATGTCTGCAGGTTGAAGAAAGCCCTCTATGGGTTTAAGCAAGCACCCAGAGCTTGGTATGAGAGGATGGATAGTTACTTGATGAAGCTGGGCTTCACTCGAAGCAATGTTGATCCAAACCTTTACTTCAAGGTTGTGGAAGGAAAGCCTCTCATTCTAGTGTTGTATGTGGACGACCTCTTCCTGACAGGTGATGACCCTCTCCTTCATCAATGTAAGAGGGAGCTTGCTGCTGAGTTCGAGATGAAAGGCCTAGGACTGATGCACTATTTCCTAGGCCTGGAGGTCTGGCAGAGCCCTGGAGAGATTTTCCTTTCTCAAGGAAAATATATTGTGAAGCTTCTGGAAAGATTTGGGATGGTGGACTGTAAGTCCGTGTCGACACCAATGGAACTCAACTTTAAGAAGTTGAGTGGCAGCGCTGCAGGGCTATCTTGGCCAATCCTACTGAGTATCGTCAACTCATAGGAGCTTTGATGTTCTTAGTGAACACTCG
>APFE031413739.1:60446-146412 GCA_000404065.3 Pinus taeda | reverse complement strand
ACATGCCGAAGCATCCAATACCATGGACCGAAAACCATCGCGTCCAAAACTGTGGACCGAAAACCATAGGTAGGTTCACCCAACCTAATATAGGGTCTAAAAAAAACTTTTCTCGGGGCGTTGCCCCGAACCCCGTAGAGGGGGGCTACCTGCCCCCCTCAAACCCCCTGGACAGGGGGGGCTACTGCCCCCCCTATGACCCCCCCGCTGCGTAATCGGCGCGGTGAACGGGGGGCTCCGCCCCCCCTCTAACCCCCCAGTTCACTACGTAGGTTAGTCGTGGAAAGAATATAACACAACCCAACACTAGCCCTTTTGGCATCAGCCCATAGAGTGTGAACTAAAGTCTCACCCAAAGCAGTATGGGTGGATGTTGGAACCAAGTTTCCACACCCTGAGATGATCTTGATGTCAGTTTATTCCTTCTATTCCTACTTTCATACTGGTCTCTAAGTTCTAGGGCTCTATCAGACTAGCCCTTTCTTTCATCCTTTAGTACCTCTGTGAAGGGGTATGATTGACCTTCGCGTAGCCTTAACCTGAGGTTCAGGTACTTTCATGCTACTAGGGCGGCGTATTGTGAAAATTCCAAAATTACCTTAAGTATATTATCTTATTAAATAAGCCCAACTAGCACCATGTAAACATATATTCTTACTTGTGTTCAATTAACCAATGTAATTACACACATTCACACATCACATAAGCTTTGTAAATGAAATTCATACACAATAAGATAAGATGCATTAATAGGTCAAAGACACAGAGTTTGTAGAATGCTTCTTTTTATTGATATCTTCAGGTAATTATAGACTCTATCCGCCTTGCGCACACAGATTCAGGGGCCTATACACTCAGCTGTGGACATCTACCCTAGGCCTCTGTACACTCAGCTATAGAGCCTCTGCCTACGCTATGACCTGAAACTTAGACTTCTCTCCTTATCGCTCAAGACTTCTTACTTCAAAACTATGACTCTCTACTTATAGATTACTTAGCTGTTTTTATACAATCCCATGGTCTGTGGACCATGGGTAGATCTTTACAACCGTCTTTACTTTACAAAAATAAGGATAGACAGCCCTTTATGAATCATGGCACCTTCATGCTCCGTTACCAAAAAATGCTGAGGCTTTACAACTTTATTACAAAACTTGACCCAAAACATGCACTTTTAGCCCCAAAATTGTCCTTGGGAGATCCCGTTCCCAATAGGCCCCCAACACAAACATCATGACTCACCCTCAAGTCACTCAATAGGTGTGGATATCTTAGCGCAAAGACCCCTATCTTGACCTGGGTGGCTGCAACCTTGGTAGTGCATTGTGCGGCTGCCTCCTTCGTGACTTCAACCATCTTCTCGATCACTGCTCCTAAACTTTCGACCTGAAGATTTTTCTGAGTTTCTTGCAAAGTCGCAAGCTTTCCTTCAATAGAGATTGACCATGTAAGCCTCATCTAGCGAGGGCTTTAGTCATGCCTTCAACACTGCTTCCTTGTGTAGTGTTGAATCCAACTATTCTTTCAACTGCTTAGCCTCCTATAGCTTTGCTAGCCTCTGTGTGAGTGGGATGGTTTGCACTGTGTGTTTAACCTCATCATAGTGCTATTGTAGCTCACATGCTTCTGTCTCTAGTCATTGTACATTGGGGTCCTCCCACAATCTCTTTAGGACCTCGAACAACTGTTCAAAGAGTTGTATGGAGTCTTCTACTACATTGTTAACTGCCGCCATTAATTCTGTGACAACGGTCGTACACTGATCCTTTACTTATGGCAGGGTTGAAGGCTGGGCCTTCAACTGTAAATCTGTGATTTGTAGGTTCAACTCCAACTGAATCCTCACCATTTATGTAAGAGCGTTGCACACCACCGTATTCAGCTTGTGGATGCGTACCTCGACTAGTTCTTCGTCAAGAATGGAAAACTCTGGGACCACTTAGCATGCCTCCTTGATGACCTGCATTATACACTTATTTTGGTTGGTCACCTTGGTCACAGTGATGATGGCAGAGTCTGGATGTAGTGCCATCTGCTCATTATTAATGCATTGCTCACTATTCACCTAGAGGTTGCAGTGATCATGGGCCCTCAGCTCCGCAATCACTCCATCATGCAAGAAGTGGAGTGTTTCATCAGGGAGCACTGTCAGATTCAACCCTACTCCCTTGAGGGCACTAATAGTGGGCTTGTTAGCTTCATTCTCTGTGGTTAGTGCTCCATCAGGTAGCACTATCACATTGGAGGCCTTCGCGCGTAGCATCTCGGTAGCCTCTGAAGTGTCGATAGCAAGGCTGGTGGACACCATACCAACCTGTGATGCATGGGTCTGCAAGTCTTGTAGACCTGTCTGGATAGCCCCCAATACTAGTTGCTGCTTCTGCTCAAACTATTGTAGGGCCTCCATGGTGACATCCTGCACTGTGTCACCGATGTCATGCAAGTTTCCCTTTATGAGGGTAATTGGGTCCAACGATGTTTTAGTGGCCTTGCATTTCTTCCTGGACCCTCCTTTCTCCTGCTCCCTTGGATGCTTGATGTAGGCAGACATCGCCTGTGGGTCCGCATCGTGTTGTTCTATCTACTTGTCTGTCTCTTCCCTTATTTGTAGGTTTTAACCCCATACAGAAATTACCTGCATACAAATTCTAAAACATAGAAAATAAATAATGTGAGAGCATAACACATAAAACACATATACATAGAGATTTTCCCCTAGATCCAAAAACCAGGACTGCTAGCTTGATTTTTCATTATATTCCTTTCAATGTTACAATACATATTTATACATGCCAAAGCATCCAATACCATGTACCAAAAACCATCGCATTCAAAACCATGGACCGAAAACCATCGCATCCAAAACAATGTGCGAAAAACATGCACAAAACCATACGTAGGTCCCCCCAACCTAATATAGGGTCCAAAACCAAAATTTTCTAGGGCACTGCCCTGGACCCCATAGAGTGGGGTTACCTACACCCCTCAAACCCACTGTGACTCCCCCGCTACACAATCAGCGCAATGAAGGGGGAGCTTCGCCCCCCTTCTAACCCCTCGGTTAACTACGTGGGCTAGTCATGGAAAGAATATAACACAACCCTACATTCTCCCACTTGTTGTTTTCTTTCTGCATGGGGCCACAAGAGAGCTTCGTCATTTATCCAGCCCAGCAATTCCCATTGTTTCTCTACACCAAGAGAACTTCTTAGAGCTCACAGATTTTGTCAATGCATCTCCAGTATTCTTCAAAGTGTCCACCTTTACCAGAAACACCTTTTTGTCTTCTATCATATCCCTCACAAAATGATACTAAACATCAATGTGCTTTGTCTTTGAAAGATATGCAGGGTTCTTTGCCAAGAAAATTGCACTTTGGTTGTCACAATCTATCCTTATAGCTCCCTATACTAACCCCATACTTGAACACCATCTCTGCAACCAAACTGCTTCCTTTCTTGCATGAGTGGTTGCTATGTATTTTGCCTCTATAGTTGATAGTGCCACTACAGATTGTTTCTTACTCATCCAACTGACTGCACCTCAAAATAGGTTAAAAACATGCCCACTTGTAGATCTTCACTAATCCAGATCTCCAACCCAATCTGCATCAACAAAGTCACAGATATCCAAAACTCTGTCAAATCCTGGTCTTCCTTGGTCGTACAAACCATAATCACTAGTGCCACACAAATACCTAAAAACCCGCTTCATTTCTATCTAATGCTCCTTCCTTGGTTTTGAAATAAACCTGCTCAATACTCCCACTATATGTGCAATATTTGGTCTAATATAGACCATCGCATACAACAGGCTACTAATTACACTTGCATATGGAACATGAGACATGTCCTCTTCCTCTTCTTGTGTCTTGGAACACTATTTAGCAGATAACTTTACACCTACAGGAATAGGAACCTTCATCGGTTTACTATCTTGCATATGAAACCTCTGCAATATTGTCTCGACATAATTCCTCTGGTTTAACTAGAGCTTCATCCTTGTCTGATCTCTTTTAATTTCCATGCCCAAAATATAGTTTGCAGCACCAGGATATTTCATGTCAAATTTGGATGACAAATGGGTCTTCAAATCCTAAATAATTTCTTTTTCATTTCCAACTAGGGACATATCAACCACATACAAAACTAGATAAATAACACGGTCACTAATTAATTTAAAATACACACAGTGATCTGCTTTGCTTCTAGTGAAGCCAAGTCCCTTTATAAATGTATCAAATTTCTGATACCACAACCTTGGTGACTGTTTTAACCCATACAAAGACTTCTTTAACTTGCATACCAGTTCCTTCTTACCCTTCACCGCAAAGCCTTCAGGTTGCTTCATGTAGATCTCCTCTTCCAGATCCCCATGAAGAAATGTTGTCTTTACATCCATCTGTTCTACCTCAAAATCAAAAACAGCAGCAACAGATAAAAGTAATCTAATAGAAGTTACCTTGGCAATAGGAGAAAAAATATCACCGAAATCAATTCCCGACACCTGGGAATAACCTTTTGCTACCAACTGAGCTTTGTATTTCTCCACCTTTGCTTCTGCATTTGTCTTCTTCTTGAACACCCATTTGCTGCCAATGGGTTTCCTTCAAACTGGCAACTCCACGAGATCCCAAGCCTCATTTTTGTGCAAAGATGCCATTTCATCAACCATGGCCTCTTTCCAGTGTTTGCCATCCTCTGAATCTACTGCTTCCTTCATAGTTTTGGGATCATTGTTAGTAATAGATAAAGAAAAATTTGAACAGAAAGCAAATGGACATACCTTTTTGGCTACCTTCTTTCTTGAACTAATCTTCTCACACCCTGGAGTTTGTGGCTCTTCATCTTTTGATTCCTCATCTATTGTAGAGTCTGATTCTTCCTTCTTAAGCTCAAACTCTATCTTCTCAAGTTCCTTTGGTTGGACTTCATGTTTAATAACATATTTTACATCTTTGAACACCACATCTTGTCTGTACACAACCTTCCTTGTTACTGGGTTACGAAGCTTATAACCCTTTAAACCATCCTTATACCCAATAAATATGCACTTTTCAAATTTACTATCCAACTTGGTTCGTTTCTCCTTTGCAACATGTACATATGCATCACATCCAAATACCTTCAGATGTGAAAGAGAGGGTTTCTTACCAGTCCATACCTCTTATGGAGTCTTATCCTCCAATGCTGATAAAGGTGATCTATTGACCAGGTAACATGCTGTCTCCATCGCCTATGCCCAGAATTCCTATCCTAACCCAGCACCACTGAGCATGCTTCTTGCCCTTTCCATCAACGTCTTGTTCATTCTTTCTGCGACTCCATTTTGCTGAGGTGTATATGGAGTAGTCTTCTGTCGTGCTATACCACACTTCTTACAGAATTCTTCAAATTCCTTGCTGCAAAATTCTCCACCACTATCTGTGCTCAGCACCTTTATCTTCTTCTCTATCTGATTTTCCACCAGAGCCTTGAATTCTTTAAACTTGTCAAAGACTTCAGATTTCTTCTTAAGGAAATATATCCATGCATCCCTTGAGAAGTCATCTATAAATGATACATAGTACACAGACTTACCCAGTGATGGAACTTTCACAGGTCCAAACACATCATTGTGTACAAGCTCTAATATCTGTTTCGTCCTCTTACCATCAGAGGGGAAACTCACCCGATTCTGCTTCCCATATACACAATTTTCACAGAAATCAAAATCCAGAGAGCTATTACTCATACCTTCTACCACATACCTTTACCATGAAGTATTTGAAGGCCCTTCTCTCCAATATGTCCAAGCCTTTGATGCCACAACATGGTCTTCTCTCCAAATACCACTAGATTTTCTACTCCACTTTCACAAACCACAAAACTATTGCACCCATCAACAGCAATGCTACCTTGCAGCGTGTACAGAGTTCCAATTCAAACTCCCTACATCCCCCCCAAACCATCTTGTAGATATCCTTCTCGAACACTGTTTTTACACCTTCATCATCTAGCTTGCTTACATAAATCAGATTTCTGGCTAATGTAGGAATATGCAAAACACCTGGAAGTGTTCTAACCCTTCCACCTTGCAACTTAACCTTTATGTTTCTGTGACCAACGATGCTAGCCTTCCTATCATCCCCCAAGAAGACATCACCACCATCATATTTCTCATACTTGCAGAACCAATCTCTATGGGGAGTGAAGTGAAAGGATGCACCTGAGTCAGTCAATCATGCCTCATGATCTACATGTGTACTTGAAGAAGCCAAGTACACATCCCCACCTTCATCTGAGGTGGTTTTTTCCTCTGTAGAAGGAGCATCATCAGATCCCTTTCCTTTATCAGGAGCTTTAGATTTATAGTCCCTTTCGTAGTGCCCTTCCTTTCCACATTTCTAGCACACCACCTTTACAGGTTTTCTTGGAGATTTAGATCTCCCTCTAGATTTATACCTCCCACTCGAAGACATATATTTGTTTATGTTCTAGGACCATCCTCGTACAAACAAGGCATCACCATTCTAGCTCTCCATATTTTTCCGTCTCATTTCCTTCATCAGCAAGGATGATACTATTTCATCAAACCGCAAGGAAGTTGCATTGCTACCTATTGCAATAACCAGATTATCCCACCAATCTAATAGAGAAAACAACAAAATGATGCACTTATCTTCATCTGAAATTTTAATATCAACAAATAATAACTTACTTACAACAGTATTAAATGTGTTCAAATGCTCTATCACCAAGTATCCATCTTTCATTCTCAAGTTATACAACGTTTTTCATAGGAATAGTTTATTCACCAGAGACTTAGATTGGTACAAATTCCCTAACTTTTCCCACAAAGCCTTCAGCGTAGCTTCCCCTAATACATTCAACAATACTGAATCTAAGACATACAATTGTATTGTGCTCTTTGTCTTCTGATCCAACTTCTTCCATTATTCAATGGACACTCTCATTGGTTTAGTACCCGGATCTACTACGATCCACTAATCTTTATCCACCAACAAATCCTCCATCTTGATTTTCCACAACTCAAAACTCTGACCATTAAATTTCTTGATCTCTATCTTTCCACTGCTCGCCATCTTCTTTCACCACTAGAATCGATCTCATAGATCTCCTACTGAATAGGGTCTACCACAGGCCCAAGAGAAAACCCTCAACAACAAAGGCATCCCCTTGAAGCCAAAAACAACTCTGATACCAAATGTAGGTTTTAACCCCGTACAGAAATTACCTGCGTACGAATTCTAAAACACATAAAATAAACAATGCAAGAGCATAACACATAAAACACATATACACAGAGATTTCCCCCGGATCCAAAAACCTGGACTACCATCTTGATTTTTCATTATGTTCCTTTCAATGTTACAATACATATTTATACATGTCAAAGCATCCAATACCATGGACAAAAAAAAATCGTGTCCAAAACCATGGACCGAAAACCATCGTGTCCAAAACCATGTGCGAAAAACACACATAAAACCATAGGTAGGTCTTCCTCAGACCCCATAGAGGGAGGTTGCCTGCAACCCTCAAACCCCATGTGACCCCCCCGCTACGCAATAGGCGCAATGAGGGGGGGCTCTGCCCCCCCTCTAACCCCCCAGTTAACTCCGTGGGCTAGTTGTGGAAAGAATATAACACAACCCAACATAGACAACACTCACACAAAGTGAAAGACAAAAAGCGACAGAAATGTAGCGCAAGACATGAAAAGCAGACTTACCCTGAAACAGCTAAGCTGAAAGTGCCAAAGACTCCCGGATGCATTGTGGGATGTCAGAGCTATAGGATCAATTTGAGTAATGAGCCCTGCAGTGTCCTATTTAGAATTTTAGATAAGATCGAGGTTATGATGTGCATGCCACAAATCTAGCAAAAAGTGACACTTGGCGAGAGGTTTCTAAAATGATCTATGCATGTAACCTCCATCTGCTAAAAATAGATCCCTAAATCTAGGGATTCCTTTTGCATGCTACCTTTTTCTATTTCGGGAAGAGAATCCCATGCATGAAAATTAGTTTTGCTCTGTCTCAGAGGGAACCGGTCAACCTGAAGGCACATGCAATAGCCTGCTTGACTGAGAGAGGGATTTGTGTAATTTCTGGGAAGAGTTGGGCTGGTTGTCCCAAAGGGATTGTGAAATTTTTTGGAGGATCAGGTGATTGCTACCCACGTTTTCGCAATTTCTAGGAGGAGCTGAGCTAGCTATCCTAGAGGGATTGTGCAATTTCTGGGAGGAGCAAGTGACTGCTACCTAAAATTGTGCAATTTCTAGGCTGAGTTGCAGTGCTGGCTAGATTGCATAGTTTTTCTAAGGAAGCATGTCTGACTGCTCTGCACAATTTTAGAGCTCAGCAGTCTACCCAACTGATTTTCACAATTTTTGGGCTGAGCTACAGTGCTCGGCCAGATTGTGCATTTTTTTCAAAGAAGACTGTCTGACTGCATTACACAATTTGTGAGCATAGCAGGTTGCCTAGTAGATTTGCACAATTTCTAGAGGTAAGGTTGGCTCCCCTCCATAATTGTGCAATTTCCTGAGGGAGCGGCTCAGCCAGCAACTAGCCCAAGTACAGAGTGGCAGCCTATGAGGGGAGTGAAGCAAACTAACATGCACAGGATGGCAAGCTGCTGAAAAACCAATGAAGCCTATATAATTGACAATGCAAGACATGCTGCTAGGATGGTTGGTAGGGAGGCTCCAAAACGAAGCTCAGGAAAAATTTTGGAGGGAGGTTGTAGCCGCTACAACACTCCTAAAGAGATTCCTAGCATGATGACATACCTCATGAACTCAAAAGTGTATTCTTTCATCATTTTTCCATGTTCTTATTGATGGTATTGTTATTTCATGACCTACTCATTTTCATAGTCTATGGGATAAAATTTTGACTTCAACAATGCCTTGAATGGTTCCCATTTCATAGTCATGGGCTTCAGACCTCTCCTTAGTGCATTCAGATAACTCTTCAACCATAGTAGAGCTTGTTTGAACATATTCAAACAAGAAAAATAAATCAGTTTTGCTTCTCATATATGATAAAATAAAAAATAGACTTCCATTTGTTTCAATTAGTTATTTGAAACTTCAACATTAACTTGACAATCAAACATTTCATATCAAGCTTCATTTCAGCTTTGAAAGGAACAAAAAATATGAAGAAATTTGTTGCCATTACTCGAGTTTGAAATTGTCTCACCTTTGAAACCTTCCAATACGACCTTTTGTTCTCCACGATCAGTCTATACTAGATCTACTTCCTTATCCTCATTACTAATGACTAGGATACCATATTTGTTATTGTACCAATTCTCTACTCCATCCAATAAAATATGAGCTTTGGAACTTCCCTACCATGTTATTCATGACGACTCCCCACCATTGGTGGTTCTTTACTTATATGTAGACTTGAAAACAATGTTTTTTAACAATTTCAGTACTATTTGTTAACGAATTTCCCCTATAGTAGTAATGTACTTTATACCCAAAGGCCTACCCAAGGCTTGCCATAGATAGTAGGTTCCCCCATTTATTTACCCCACTATTACATGCATGCAAAGAAAGGAATGAACAAGAATAGGGATTATATAGTGCACTTTCAATTAAGAGGTGGGTGTTTAGTGTAGCCAGCTAAAGGTGCTCCTAAGATCCCTAATCATGAGCTCCCTACATTAGTTTCCTGCACACAAACAATAACTCACAAAACCTTTATTCTGAAAACGCTCATCAGCATTAGCATAAAAAACGAAATTCAAATACCTTAATCAATGAAGAAAAAAAATTGTTGGGTCAATTAGGACACAGACCATTTAGATCCTTTCAGAAGAAGATAAACAACCATTCAAAGTATGTTCAAATCTCCACCGTGAACCTCTATTTATATGACTTTGGCATGGAAAAATTCTATTCATATCATTAAGCGTATCATTTTTAAAGGACATCTTCACAATGAGTAAATTCGATGACCCTAGTCATCAATCATATCCTAGGATAGCAATCATTGTCTCATGAGCTAGCCAAGGGAGCTGAGGTTTAACCCACTACAATAGAAGAAGGGACATCCAAAGAATCAACCATTCTCCTATGGGATTGAGTAGAGGATATGGACACCCAAATGATTGGGGAATTTTTAGTGAGAGAAGCACAAGATACATCAATGGCCCCAAAGTATTACAATCTTTTTAGTAAGGGTCTTACATCTGATATTTCACCACCTACCAAAGGAAATTCCTTTCTAAGTGTCGAAGGGAAAAGTTCCCAAGTGCTAGGGTCGAGAGCCCCGATAGAGAAGAATAAAAAGATAACAAAGAAAACTCATACAATTAGATCAAGCACTCGAATTCCAAAAAGTATGGACTAGAGACATACATGGAGTTCCTATGTTAGAAATAGATCCATTAGGGTCTAAACCCTCAACCTTCGTCCAAGGTATGAAAAACTGCAAATATATCATAGAGACATAAGCATATCATCGAATTTAAAGCACACACGCACACACACACACACACACAGATAGATAATAATCATCACAATTAACATTTATAAGATAACAATGCAATTTGGAAACAAGGCACGAGTTTCTTTATTAACTAAAATAAAAAAGAATAGGTGAAGCTACAACCTGATCCTAACCATAGGTACCAACAAAACCTTCCTCTAGATCCATCCAGCCCAAGCCATCAAAGAATTCCTCTCTATTATATGGAATAATATTCTTAATAAATAGGTTGAGCATATTTGCAAGGAAACAAGGGTTTCTTGGACTCTGGGAGTGTAGGAAGCAAAACAAATTGCAGACCTGATATGGGGCAATTTGGGTATAGTATGGATACCTCTCATTAGTAATAAATTAGGCCTATCCATGAAATGTATATATACCACAAAAAAACAGTTAATTCGGTTAGGCTATGATCTCTTGTAGGTGGGATTTCAGTAAAAATAGTAAACCCCACTGGACAAAATAGCTTTTATATATTTTTTCAAATTTTAAAAATCTATACATGGGTATAGTTCATAGGAACCGTGTATGTACATGCTTGTATAGTGGGTAGAGTCACATACGAATTTTGAAAAACACTTTTTTGAAATAAGAGCAGCTTTGCAAGGGGAAATGGATCTACCCATACCATATAAGAGCAGGTAATCTACATGAGTGGTAAAATATGTTATAGTAGATTCCCCCTAATGTATGAGGTTGGAAGGGGGCCGAAACACATTAAGCATAAAAGGAGGATTCATTTGAAAGGCCTGAGAGGATATCACTTGATTTGAGTCCATAAAATCCCTGTAGAGGGAGTCAGAAAGAAAACTCATATCTAAGGTAGGCATGCACATGCACAAATATAGTAAAGTGTGTTCATTGATAAATTATAATTAAAACCCAATATGTATACATAAGTGTGATAATGATAATAAAAATACATAATGGAACAACATATCATAGCCGAGAAAGAAGATAGTGGCGATATGTCTCGGTATCATATAGGAGGATATTTGTACAAAAGATGTTGTATAACACATGATTACAAAAGTCATATGAATGTATTAGTGGTACCGTAGAAAACATGGGTGCCAACATATAATATGTTGAAATAGTGTACACCATATAAGTATGGATATCACTAGCAGATAGTTGAAGGAAATTTCAAGTGGTATGAGATGTTAACATAACCCGAGGTCATCACCAACCGCAAATGGTACATTTCTACACTATGCGAATAAATGAGTTGAAGTCGACCATGTGAGAAATCATTTGATTATGGGTCATTGATGTATATTGTTAACAAACACGAGACAAGTCATCAATAATGATAATGAGTGTCAAGGTACCCTAGTGTAATCCAACAAGTGTGAATAAAGTAGTTGAAGTCGAACACTTGAAATAATCTATCAATTAGGGGACATTGATGTATTCCCACAGTCAATAGCGAAGGAGTCTACCTCTAATGACTTTAAAACCTAAGGAACTGATGAAATAACTCTAGATATTGTTCCTAGAGCAATGAGTTGGAGTCGATGGGAAAAGATCTGTTGGAAGGAAGGCATTAGGGCATCCCACATCAACCAGCACGAATGTAACTCAGAGCCAATAATTTGGAAGGACTTGGACGAATAAGGATGAAGTAACCACCACCAAGTAGATTTTTGATGTGCACAAGAGGAAATTAGCACACAAAAGAAATCCTCTAAACCAACCAATAATGAAAGCTAACATAGAGATGATGATTCCACCAATAGGGTCAAATGGAAACCAAGATATTTCACAAATCCCAATGTGTAATAATGTAAGTTGGCGTTGAACACAAGGGAAGCCACCCAGTCAAAGACCCAGGATAATGGTCAATGTTGGGAACAAGGTCACCTATCAATGATGTAAATAGGGCTAGGGTGAAACTCTAGGTCTACTCTCAGAGTAATTTTTTGGAGTGGATAAGAGTAGAACAGTCAGCAAGGAGTTAATTAGGACCCTCTTCACCAACAAAAGTATATGACCAAAGAGCTTATTTGATATTGATAATAACTTGACAGACCGAGTCTAGTTAGTAGAAATGAATCAACAAACATCATAGAATGGTCAACGCAAAGGCTAACTTCCCTTAAACAAAATCATGACATTTTGTGATTTAAGGTAGCATAAAATAAACTTTGTATAAGTTATTGGTGTAGGAGGCATCAAAAAACTCTTTATATGATTGGAAGAGTAACAAATCGAAGGAGTACTGACTCTAAGACAAGGTCTCTGGCTTCCTAAAATTCAAACTAAATCCCAACCAAATGGAGGGAAACACTTTTTGAAATAAGGACAGGTTTGTAAGGGGAAATGGATCTACCCAAGCCATATAAGAGCATCTAATCTATATGAGTGGTAAAATATGCTACAAAAACTAAAGATAGGTTGCTACCCCCCCCCCCCAAAACTATTGCCAAGATTGCTAAATCTACTTCTAGGGCAAATCCTAGTATGTCATAGAACACTAAGCAACTTACAACTCCTACATATTAAAGCAACCAGGCCATCCACCTCAACACAGGCAGTCAGCCTCCTACCTCTATTGATGGTAACTCCTTGGAATATAATGTAATAGATGACATGAAAAAGACCATAGATAGCATATTCATGTATGATATTTGTAACTACCATAACAAAATGAACATAATTCTTCTCTAGCCGAAGAAAATACAGCATCAAATTATAAAAATTCAAGTAAAACCAATACTCCAACTCTAAATAGTACAAATGCCATCAAAGTTGTTGAAAAATCACTAGAGCAACAATTAGGGTTGATTTGTCTTTACATGATAATTGCTTGTGATTGTGTGTTGGCTACTTATTAATTTTATTATGAATTTTTTTTCATATAAAAATTACTAAACCCATAAACTATTAATATCAAAAAAAGAAAATGAACACAAGGGATAGGCTCTAAGCCAGGGAAAAACCCCTCCAAGGGGAAAGCCCAAAAAAAATTCTCTTCTTATAGAATGAGATCAAAGTGGGAATTCCAATCAAATACCAAGACTAAGACATCCTTCAAGATCCAATTCAACCCTTCTTTAATGCATCTCTAGCAATTTAAAGTCAAATCGAGTCAACAATAGTCCAAGCTCTCCGAAATAGGTCAAACTTCATGTTTTTGGCCCCCAACAACAAAATTTCGGACTTGCAGTTACTTTAGAAATTTCAGCCCCTGTCGTAGCTCTAGAAAGATCACACGTGTGAGAAAATTAGGGTAGAAAGGAACATTTCTAATCTTCACTCTGTCTCTCTCTCTTGTCTTCCTTGGCCCTTCACTCTTCTTTCTAGTCTTCTTTTCTTTTGATTCTCTCTCTTCTTGGAACATAAATCAAACTTTCTTTTGATACTCTAAATGAGGTTGAATTGTCTTCCATTTATACACATCCAGGAGGTCGAATAGGGGCCTCTTCGAAGATGACTTGTCTGGGAGGTCTGACTTGATATTGTGGGGACAAAATTTACATTTTGACACAAATACAAATTATTTTTCCCCTTTCTTTTCAAAGTCCAAATGGGACTTGACTCTAGTACAATAATTTGACTCAAGACAAATATTATTTTGACTCAATAAACCCTAAAAGCATGAAGAACATGCTTAACCTAATTAATAAAATAACTTGAGCATGAAACCCATGCTTGAAAAATATATTTTTTATTTTCTTCTTTTTACATAAAATATATAATTACATAAGTACAATGATAATTATGAAGACTGGACCTAGTTACAATTTTCCATGCTCCCTCTTAACTAGGGAGGTATTCATAATTGCACAACAAGGTACAAGGAAACTCTCAAATATAAATATTCTCTTAAGAAGATTTGGATTGATAAGCCATCTTCAATATCATGACCATCATTGTTAACATAGCTGTTGACCATAAGAGAAGGTATGTAATTGCCACTTATTTCGTTATTTTTTCCTTTAATTCATAACTTCTTTACATTATGAAATGGGCATATGATGAAGGATTATGATAAAGTTTAGGAGATTTGTGAATAATGTAAAATGACTAATTATTACCTTTTCCTATGCAGAAAATAGAAAATATGGAAGATCACCATTCGAAAGGAAAAGACAAGACGAAACTAATTGTTTTCCCTTTGACAGGGAACCACATCCAAACGAGGCAATCCAGATCGAAGCGCATAAGCCAGGAAAAGGAAGAGGAGATACCAAATCGGCGCAATAGAATGAAGAGATAACTGAGAAATAATGATATGGCGAATCCCTCAGGATCCTTTGATCCTGAGGGATCGCTACCTTAAAGAATATTTGTATCTTTGGTATTTTCGCCTGGCCGCTATAAAAAGAGACAGCGTTGCTAGCCTAGGGGGCGGATTATTGTTGTTTTATATAATTCACTATTGTAACTTAAACTTTTATCATCAACTCTTTTTAAAGAGCGATCCCTATAACTGTTTTCATTATTAATACATAAACTTTGTTGTTGTTTCATCTTTGATTTAGGAGTAATCACACCAGTGCGTCCCTGGAGGCTAAGGGCCCAGCCCTAGTGCATCACTCGCTTTTTGTACCATTATTTTCCAATTCCAAGTCATGTGTGGTTTGATTTCACTTATTTGCTTCGTTCATGTATTGGCTCTATTATATTTCATTCATATTTGAATAGTAAGGTTATCTTCTGCAACTGGAATGTTATGTTGTTCATTCTGAAAATAAGACACACAACCTTATTGTGCTTTTTGCTTTCTGATCCAACTTCTTCCATTCTTCATTGGACACTCTCATTGGTTTAGTACCCGGATCTACTACGATCCATTGATCCTTATCCACCAACAGATCCTCCATCTTGAGTTTCCACAACTCAAAACTCTAACCATTAAATTTCTTGATCTCTATCTTTCCACCACTCGCCATCTTATTTCACCACTAGAATCGATCTCGCGGATCTGCCACTGAAAAGGGTCTGCCACAAGCCCGAGCAAAAACACTCAGCAATGAAGGCGTCCCCTTGAAGCCAAAAACAACTCTAATACAAAATATAGGTTTTAAACCGGTACAAAAATTACCTGCATACGAATTTTAAAACACATAAAATAAACAATGCGAGAGCATAACACATTAAACACATATACACAAAGATTTTCCCCTGGATCCCAAAACCAGGACTACCAGCGTGATTTTTCATTATGTTCCTTTCGATGTTACAATACATATTTATACATGCTGAAGCATCCAATACCATGGACCAAAAAAAATCGTGTCCAAAACCATGGACTGAAAACCATCGTGTCCAAAACCATGTGCGAAAAACATGCACAAAACCATAGGTAGGTCCACCTCGAACCCCATAGAGGGAGGTTACCTATACCCCTCAATCCCCATGTGACCCCCCCGCTACGCAATCAGCGCAACGAAGGGGGGGCTCTGCCCCCCCTCTAACCCCCTTGTTAACTACGTGGGCTAGTCATGGAAAGAATATAACACAACCCAACACAGAAAACACTCACACAAAGTGAAATACAAAAAGTGACAGAAACGCAGCGCAAGATATGAAAAGCAGAATTACCCTGAAATAGCTAAGATGAAAGTGCCGAAGACTCCTGGATGCATTGTGGGATGTCAGAGCTACAAGATCAATTTGAGTAATGAGCTCCGCAACGTCCTGTTCATAAGTTTTGATAAGATCGAGGTTATGACGTGCATGCAACAAATCTAGGAAAAAGCGATACTTGGCGAGAGGTTTCTAAAATGATCTATGCATGTAACCTCCAGCTGCTAAAAATAGATCCATAAATCTAGGGATTCCATTTGTGTGCTACCTTTTGCTATTTCAAGAAGAGAATCCCATGCATGAAAATCAATTTTGCTCGGTCTCAGAGGGAACCAGTCAACCTAAAGGCACATGCAATAGCCTGCTTGATTGAGAGAGGGATTTGTGTAATTTTTGGGAGGAGTTGGGCTGGCTGTCCCATAGGGATTGTGAAATTTTTTGGAGGATCAAGTGATTGCTACCCAAAATTGTGCAATTTCTAGGATGAGTTGAGCTAGCTATCCCAGAGGGATTGTGCAATTTCTCGAAGGAGCAAGTGACTGCTGCCTAAAATTGTGCAATTTCTAGGCTCAGTTGCAATGCTGCCTAGATTTTGCAGTTTTTCTAAGGAAGCATGTCTGACTGCTCTGCGCAATTTTGGAGCTCAGTAGTCTACCCAACTGATTTTCATAATTTTTGGTCTAAGCTAAAGTGTTGGGATAGATTGTGCATTTTTTTCAAGGAAGACTGTCTGACTGCATTGCGCAATTTGTGAGCCTAGCAGGTTGCCCAGTAGATTTGCACAATTTCTAGAGGGAAGGTTGGTTCCCCTCCATGATAGCACAATTTAGCATAGGGAGCGGCTCAATCAACAACTAGCCCAAGTACAGAGTGGCAACCTATGAGGAGATTGAAGCAAACTAACATTCACAGGATGGCAAGCTGCTGAAAAACAAATGACGCCTATGTACTTGACAATGCAAGACATGCTGCTAAGATGGTTGGTAGGGAGGCTCCAAAATGAAGCTCAGGAAAAATTTTGGAGGGTGGTTGTAGCTGCTACAACACTCCTAAAGAGATTCCTAGCATGATGACATACCTCCTGAACTCAAAAGTGTATTCTTTCATCCTTTGTCCATGTTCTTGTTGATGGTATTGTTATTTCATGACCTACTCATTTTCGTAGTCTATGGGATAAAATTGTGACTTCAAAAATTCCTTGAATGCTTCCCATTTCATAATCATGGGCTTCGTACCTCTCCTTAGTGCATTCAGATAACTCTTCAACCATAGTAGAGCTTGTTTGAACATATTCAAACAAGAAAAATAAATCAGTTTTGCTTCTCATATATGATAAAGTAAAAAATAGACTTCCATTTGTTCCAACTAGTTATTTGAAACTTCAACATTAACTTGACCATCAAACATTTCATATCAAGCTTCATTTCAACTTTGAAAGGAACAAAAAATATGAAGAAATTTGTTGCCATTATTCGAGTTTGAAATTGTCTCACCTTTGAAACATTCCAATACATCCTTTTGTTCTCCATGATCAGTCTATACTAGATCTACTTCCTTACCCTCATTACTAATGACTAGGATACCATATTTGTTATTGTACCAATTCTCTACTCCATCCAATAAAATATGAGCTTTGGGTCTTCCCTACCATGTTATTCATGATGACTCCCCACCATTATTAGTCCTTTACTTATATGTAGACTTGAAAACAATGTTTTTTAACGATTTCGGTACTATTTTTTAACGAATTTCCCCTATAGTAGTAATGTACTTTATACCCAAAGGCCTACCCAAAGCTTGTCACAAATAGTAGGTTCCCCCATTTATTTACCCCACTATTACATGCATGCAAAGAAAGGAATGAACAATAATAGGGATTATATAGTGCACTTTCAATTAAGAGGTGGGTGTTTATTGTAACCAGCTAAAGGTGCTCCTGAGATCCCTAAACCTGAGCTCCCTACATCAGTTTCCTGCACACAAACAATAACTCACAAAACCTTTACTCTGACAACACTCATTAGCATTAGCATAAAAAACCAAATTCAAATACCTTAATCAATGAAGAGAAAAAAATTATTGGGTCAATTAGGACACAAGCCATTTAGAACCTTTCAGAAGAAGATAAATAGCCATCCAAAGTATGTTCAAAGCTCCACCGTGAACTTCTATTTAGATGACTTTGGCATGGAAAAATTCTATTCATATCATTAAGCGTATCATTTTTAAAGGACATCTTCACAATCGGTAAATTCCATGAGCCTAGTCATCAATCATATCCTAGGATAGCAATCATTGTCTCATGAGCTAGCCAAGGGAGATGAAGCTTAACCCACTACAATAGAAGAAGGGACATCTAAATAATCAACCATTCTCCTATGGGATTGAGTAGAGGATATGGACACCCAAATGATTGGGGAATTTTTAGTGAGAGAAGCACAAGATACATCAATGGCCCCAAAGTATTACAATCTTTTTAGTAAGGGTCTTACATCTGATATTTCACCACCTACCAAAGGAAAGTCCTTTCTAAGTGTCAAAGGGAAAAGTTCCCAAGGGCTAGGGTCGAGAGCCCCAATAGAGCAGAATAAAAAGATAACAAAGAAAACTCATACAATCAGATCAAGCACTCGAATTCCCAAAAGTATGGACTAGAGACATACATGGAGTTCCTATGTTAGAAGTAGATCCATTAGGGTCTAAACCCTCATCCTTCATCCAAGGTATGAAAAATTGCAAATATATCATAGAGACATAAGCATATCATCAAATTTAAAGCGCACACACACACACACACACAGATATATATATATATTTATATATATATATAATATATATATATATATTATATATATATATATATTATAATATTATATATATATATATATATATATATATATATATATATATATATAGATATAGATATAGATATATATAGATATATATCAATATCATCACAATTAACATTTAACATTTATAAGATAACATTGCAATTTGGAAACAAGACAGAAGTTTCTTTATTAACTAAAATAAAAAAGAGTAGGTGAAGCTACAACCTGATCCTAACCATAGGTACCAACAAAACCTTCCTCTAGATCCATCCAGCCCAAGCCATCAAATAATTCCTCTCTATTATATGGAATAATATTCTAGATAAAGAGGTTGAGCATCTTTGTAAGGAGACAGGGGTTTCCTGGAGACTGGGAGTGCCGGAAGCAAAAAAAAATTGCAGACTTGATATGGGGTAATTTGGGTATAGTATGGATACCTCTCATTAGTAATAAATTAGGCCTATCCATGGAATGTATATATACCATAAAAACTAGTTAATTCGGTTAGGCTATGTTACACAACAATTTGTCACCGTCCCTGTTACCCCTCTCTCGCATCTTGGAGGACTCATTCCAAGACCTGTAAGAAGTGACATGACCTGGAAACAATTGCATTGTATTCCCCTGAGTATGAACTTCATTTTCCCTGAAGACATCTCCTGCAAAAAACCCATAAAAATAGCCCTTTTTCCATTGGTACGGTTTCACTGTGCAGCACTTGCGCCAATGGGGTAAATCCTCCAAAGAGGGCATGCCAGTTGGCGCTCTATCACAGAGACGCACTCATGCCAGCCAAAATGGGTAGTGTTTTTAACAAACCAATAGCCGAAGATTCATCCTAACCAACTCCTGGACTGAATCTATCTTGAGTTGGTTTGGTTTGGCTTCGAATCTCCATAGAGGGGAAGTGGTTTGCCACCTCTCATGGAAGCTTCTTAGTGATAAAGCCAATCCCATGAATATTTTGGATGATCCCAACTCCCCCCTCTCTATCTATAAAAGTTTTTCCTTTTGCCTTAGGCAAGCTAGTTCCAAAGTTCCAGAGTTCCAAAGATTGAGAATTGTTAAGTTCATGCTGCAAGAATCCTTCTTCATTCCCATAAGGCTAAATCTAAATTAAGGAGATTCTTGTCCAAATAACCAAGGAGAGAGAGGCTTGTTCCCCATTCCCAATAAGCTTTGCAAGGCATGTGCTGCTGATCACCCAGCCAAAGGATGATTTGACGTTAGAACTATGGTTGTATTTTTCTTTGTTTATCAATAATAGACAACTATCATTATGGTTCCACTCTTATTGTCTTTTGTAATGATGGTTGAGTTATATCCTTTCTGACTGATATATAGTTGCATCTATTGGATTTTACGCTTGTGTTTGTGTCATTCTTTGCATGTGCAGGTGTCCGTTCACGGGGATCGTGGAGATCGTGACTAGCCAGAGCAAAGGAACGGGAGCGACAACTCTTCTACAAGTACTAGCGTTGGATTCCAGGTAGGCCCTCATCATCGGTTTTTGATTTGCAATTAGGAACCTACGTGTTAGTGTTGTTTGATTGTTGCTATACCCCATTTGGGCTAGTAGGGATCGCCTCTGTCCACAGAGGGGATTTACCTCCACAACAATTTGGCGACTCCATTGGGGAGTCAGTTTGTTGTTTGATTTGTAAACTTTGGACGGATCCTAAAGTACGGCCAGATAGCCTTCGAAACGTTATTGCTCTGCATTAGCGAAGTAGATCAACGCCACTTCAGTCAATCTCTGGTTTGGTTTACGAACTGAACAGCTTGGAACTTGTTTTGTTTCTTGGTTGTTTCTTGGTTTTTCAGGCTTGGTTAGCCTTCTGGGTTGCGTTCTTGTGTTGTTTCTCGTGCCTTGGTGTACCTGGTTATTGTTAGCCTAGCTTTGGCTTGCTTGCTTTTTATTTTTGCATAGAAAACTTGACTGGCGCGCTTTTATAGCGTTACAGTCGTGCCAATTGGCGCTAGTTTCTCATTGAAAATACGTGCCAATCCTCAAAAGGCGCTAGTTGCAGCCTGACAGTCGCACCAGGCCTGGGAACTTTTGAAGATTGCTTGGTTTTGAGCCTCTTGAGCTTGGTTTTTGTTCTGGGTACATTTTCTCGACTGCTTGAGTGTGTTGGAGTCTTGTTTGACTGGTTTTGAGTCTCTTTTTTGAGAAATTATTAATTTGATTTCCTTTGGTCATTACTTGGACGTTTGTCTCAGTATTTTCACAATTTTGCATCTTTTTGCTTTTGTTTTTAAATTGTATATGAGTGTTAATCGCCTTTGAGTGTTTTTATTTTTTGATCTTTGGAACTCTCACCCAATTTTCTTGATTTTCACTTGATTGGTTCTTAGATTACATTAGAATCATATTGTGTTTGAGAATTCTCTTTCATAGATCACACTTGCATAATTAGAATTCTCATTTTCAAAATAGGAATGAAAAATGTGCATAGATTACATTTGCATACTTTTCAAGTGAATTGTGAATAGATTACAATTGCATAATTTACATTCTGAAAAATCAATCGTAGATTTAGATCAGTTTTCTTTGATTTGAATTTACATATTTTTATGCTTGTTTTAAACACACAAAAATAAAAATGAAAACTGTTTTGGAATTGATTTGCATTAGTTTTTCTTGATGAAATTAGTGCATTAGAGAATTTGTTATATTTTCTCTGTAGTGATCATTTTTTTGCATTGTTGGAAGTGAATGGAAACTCTCTCCTTACTTTATTTAGGCATTCATCGAATTGAAATGATTTATTGTGCATAAGTTTTGCATTTAGGAAAATTTTGAGACATTACATACGGTAAGGCCTGAAACTGAAACCTAATCCAAGATCAACTTTTAAATAAACTGAATGAATCTAACAACTGCATGGAACCATAACGCACACTGTTTAGAGTCTATGTTTAGAGACGTGCTCCGACATTGTTAAACCTAGTCACTTTTGTTTTCACTCAAGGTTGGGTGATTCCTCCTTTTGTGACTCAATAGTGGTCTAGTACGGAATTGTGCTCCCATGTACCGTCGAGTATATGGGGAGACCCCACTAGGTTATCATCCTTTATCCATAGGAAGCCATGTCTACCGCCTTCCGACTCGTAATGCACTGAACACAGCATTCGGGAAGATTGACTACCATACGGAAAGTCCTTGGTTTTCATATGATTGCCAAGGTGTATATGCAGTTTTACAGATTGTCTGGTAAACCTTTTGCCTAGTTCTCCAGAGTAGTCACTTTTCATCCTTTTCGGACTCCCTAAAAGAAAAGGCTCATCTGAGCACTTGTCACTTCGGGCTCATTAAACATTCAAAGGCGAATAGAGTCATATTTTTGTCCTTTTCTCGACTCTTTAAAGATGAAAAGGCCAAGTTATGTCCTTGTGTCTTAAAATTTATTCACTCGCGATCACACACCCTGTTAGATTTTGTTTATTGGCCGTTTGATTGTGTGTCTTGACTCTTTTTCAGTTTTGATGGAAACTTTTCCAGAGTTCACCAACCCACGAATCCCCTCTGAAGGGAATCCTCGTCATTTTCCTCCTTTTGGGAATGTTGGTGCTCCTTACATGGCAACGTTGTCCCTTCCTGGGTTAATTGTTGGGTTGCTTGTTTGGTTGTTCTCAACCTCTGTGGTCCCTAGTGTCTCAATTACTGGTCAATCCGTTCCTCCACCCGAATAACATCATGTTGATTCCAAGGTGGACCTCTCCCCTTCTTCACCTGTTTCTACGTCCTCATCTTCTACTTCGCCTAGTGAAAATCTGGATTCCAGTAACCAGGTGGCTAAGAAGAAGAAGAATAAGAAGACGAAGAAGAAAACGTCTCATAAGCAAGAGGTTAAAAGTGCAGCTACTGCTCCGAGTACATCCCAGGTCGGGCCACCTTGTGCTCCTCCGCGGAAGGTCAAGTTTCCTTGTAAATTGTGCAAGGATGACCATCTTCTTCGTGATTATCCTGGCCTTCCCAGGATCTTAGAAGTATGGTCTCGCGATCCAGCCTACCCCTCATCGTCCTCTGAAGCTCATGGCGATGCTACCCTACCAACTGGCAATGGTAAGAAGAACGGGAAGATCCGATTCCCCTGTAGGCTATGTGAAGGCAACCATATCCTTCACCTTTGTCCGCTCATGGATAAAGCTTCCGCTATTTTGGAAAGTCTTATAGCTTCTTCACCCCAACTCCCCATTGGTTATCAGAGGCTCTCTTCATACCCTCTCACTGTCGACAAAGAGATTGATTTAGATCCTTCTCTTGTCCATCCTCCTCTTTCCGAACCTGGTTATGCTAAGCCTATTCCAGACTAACCATTGGTCGGAAAGAGTGTCGAATCTGGTTAACCACCCATCAATCCCTCTGTTTCAGAAGAGTGTCATGCCCATGTTCTTCTCGTCTCGTCAGATTCTCCTGAGTCTGAAAACAACTCTCCTATCCTAGCTGATCTCGAGAGTCCATCTTCGGAGCAGGGGGGCAATCATACGTTCCCCCACCAAGTAGTTTAGTTGTTTCCTTCGAATGGAGTCGTTTGACCACCTTCCATCCCATGTGCCTTTCCAGATTACAGTACATTCCTATGATATGACAGTACCTGGCACTGTCTTGGATGAGGGTGCATCTGTCATTCTTATGCCTTCCACTACTTGGCAAGCTTTGGGCTCCCCACAGCTTGTGTCTGTCCCGCAGAACATGATGGCATTTGACGAAGCAACCAGTCAACCATTGGGGATCCTTCCAAAGTTCCCTATTACTTTGGGAGGAAAAACCATCTGTATCGACATACTGGTTACCCAAGGTGCTTTAGATTTCAATCTTCTCCTTGGCCGTGACTATGTTTATGCCATGGGGGACCTTATCTCTTCACTTTTCTGTGTGGTTTGCTTTCCAAACGACGGAAGGATCGTGACTATAGATCAATTATCGTTCTTTAGTCCCCCGGTGCCTCCTGTGCAGTTGTCATCCCCTTCTGGTTTTTATCCACTGGTTGTATCTGCCCCACTGCAGGTCAACTACGTGGCTACTTATCCTATGCCTGTATCCAGTGATGTTGTAGTTGTGCATAGTGTCCTGGGGGCATTGGGTCGTGACTTCCAAGATGTTATCCTTCCAATGGGAGTGGCACTCTTAGAAGCAACGAATTCCTGTTCATTACGATGAAGTTCGTTCGGAGCATAGTTCGCTTTCCTACGTCAAGCTCCTTAAAAAATGAAACTGGGTCTAGTTGGAGCATAGTTCGCTTTCCTATGTCAAGCTCCTTAAAAAATGAAATTGGGTCTAGTCGAGCATAGTTCCTGATCTTGTGTCAAGCTCGTTAAAAAATGAAACAAGGGTTATGAGGATAGTTATTTTACTGTGTCAACCTCATTAAAAAATGAAACAACTCCCTTTCCAAATCGAGTCTTTTGATTAAGATCTCGTAAAAAACGAGTCGATTCTTTCCAAGATCTCAAAAGTGAACATTCATTCCATCCACTTTGTTGAATGCAATGAAGCTTGGGGGGCATGTACCTCATTTTGTGTCATTATACTGGGGGCATGCGAACTTATAACAAGCATAGTTTTTCATTTCAAGATTGTATAAACATGAAACCGAATCCAAGAAGAGTTCTCTATGGTTCAAGCTTGTGTAAAAATGAACCCATACCCATTTTACATCTCATGCTTGCCTTTTTATCCGCTAAATTCTATTAGATGAGCCTTGGTTGTTCTCATTCCATTGCCCCCATCTCTTTGGCCGATCATATGCTTTCACATGCTTGTTCTCCTTTCCTGAGGGACCGCAGTTAAGAGTGGTTTTGTTAGCCCACCTCTTGACCATTATATGTTTTGAGCAGTTCCACCATGGCTGGAACCAGTTGCTACCCTTTATACCGCTCGTTCCTTTAGGACGAGTCACCTTTAAGCTTTTTTCTGACTCGTAAAATATGAAAATATTGCCGAGTATTTTTTCCCTTTTTGACTTGTTAAAGAGAATAAAAATGGAGGTCTACTTTCAACTCTTTTCTGACCATTTAAAGATGAAAAGATTGTCGAGTTATTCCTCTTGACTCGTTAAACATAAATAAGAGGCGGTCATATTTAAACTCTTTTCCGACCATGTAAAGATGAAAAGATCGTCATGCCCTTGTCGTTTCAGGCTCATTAACGGTTACAAAACGACGTGATTTCGGTCGCTTTTTTACTTTTTCATGTCAAAATCACTAAACATGAAAAGTATTCCTCGATCGTAATGGTTGGGCGGTTATTTTGAGCATTGTTTTATACTTTTTCGGGCTCAAGAGACACAACTTTACGAAAAAGGACACCCCTGGAGTTTACTTTTCTGTTGTCTTTTCAAACTCTCTAAACATGAAAAGACGCCGAGTTCTTCCTTTGTCAGACTCGTTAAAACTTGATGACATTGGATTCCGTCGAAATGACGCTTTACAAGCATATGCTATCCCCGTCACGTTTGTCATAAAAAATAACCGGGGTACTCGCCAAAAATGGTGGGGAAAATGGAACCAGAATCATTGTCGTGTCGGTAGTATGTCGCTTTTGAACATGGCACTTGTATGCATTCGTGTCTAGGTGGGGACATCTCATCTCATTTTTCACTTTCCTCCGTGGGTTTGGGTGATCCTGTTTGACCTCTCATCTGCTCGTTGCCTTGTCACCATGACCTCTAATCATTTGATGTCAAATACTGCCAAGTCCACTATCGTGCAGCTGATATGTTCAAGAGAAGTTGACCTCTGCGAAATAATCAACCTCCCTCTGATAACTCACATAATCCTGATTCACAAAAAATATTATCCTCCTCTATCTCGCATCGATGATGTGGGAAACACTATGGCCCACCTTCGATCAAGGTCACTTCCTGTTGACTTCAGCTCATTATCTAGGAAGTTGACCTAGAGACTCCCTTCAAGTGCCATGGAGCTTGCATGCCTTAATGGCAGGTTCTTCGTGTTCGACATGAGGTTTTCATCTTTGGCCTCCGATCGAATGATTCTACGCGTGTTCGATGCCAGCTCACTGATTCGCATGCCGTAGATTGTACCTATAGTACCTTGAGGGCCATTGTCATTATTGGTGGTACCTCTCACGTCTGTTAATAGTTTTCATCATTGGCTGGTAATCACGCGATGTTCCTGCGTGTTTGAATTCGACTCCCATATTCGCATGCTTGAACTTGTACTTTGTTCGGGTCAAGATGGAGCGCAAGACCCTAGATTTTGTCTGTTGGGATCCAGGTTGCGATTTTGTGGATTATTACGATTATTACATGACTTATTCACTGGATGGCTGCAACCATGCCTGAATCTATTTATCGATCCTCATTGGATGGCTGCGTCCATACCTTGGATCTAGATCCTTATGTACTCTGCTATGGATGGCTGCGCCTGTACCACATATATCATGTACTTGAGATATCAGTTGTACTTCTCCACATAGATTTTCCGGCGGCCGTGTTTTCGGTTGGACATGTTCTTGTAAAGCATTTCACCCCTCTCTCTCTCTCGGGTCTCATGCTTTAGGGGGCATCTGTTACACAGCAATTTGTCACCGTCCCTATTACCCCTCTCCCGCATCTTGGAGGACTCATTCCAAGACCTGTAAGAAGTGACATGACCTGGAAACACTTGCATTGTATTCCCCTGAGTATGAACTTCATTTTCCCTTAAGACATC
This sequence comes from Pinus taeda, assembly GCA_000404065.3. Classification (NCBI taxonomy): domain Eukaryota; kingdom Viridiplantae; phylum Streptophyta; class Pinopsida; order Pinales; family Pinaceae; genus Pinus; species Pinus taeda. The sequence goes on along the minus strand of APFE031413739.1, from coordinate 119,853 downwards.
TCCTACAAAAAACCCATAAAACAACCCTTTTTCCATTGGCACGGTTTCACTGTGCAACACTCGCACCAATGGGGTAAATCCTCCAAAGAGGGTGTGCCAGTTGGTGCTATGTCACAAAGTCGCACTCACGCCAGCCAAAACGGGTAGTGTTTTTAACAAACCAACAGTCGAAGATTCATCCTAACCAACTCCTGGACTGAATCTATCTTGAGTTGGTTTGGTTTGGCTTCGAATCTCCATAGAGAGGAAGTGGTTTGCCACCTCTCATGGAAGCTTCTTAGTGATAATGACAATCCCATGAATATTGTGGATGATCCCAACTCCCCCCTCTCTATCTATAAAAGCTTGTCCTTTTGCCTTAGGCAAGCTAGTTCCAGAGTTCCAGAGTTCCAAAGATTGAGAATTGTTAAGTTCATGCTGCAAGAAGTCTTCTTCATTCCCATAAGGCTAAATCTAAAGTAAGGAGATTCTTGTCCAAATAACCAAGGAGAGAGAGGCTTGTTCCCCATTCCCAACAATCTTTGCAAGGCATGTGTTGTTGATCACCCAGCCAAAGGAGGATTTGACATCAGAACTATGGTTGTATTCTTCTTTGTTTATCAATAATAGACAACTATCATTATGGTTCCACTCTTATTGTCTTTTGTAATGATGATTGAGTTATATCCTTTCTGACTGATATATAGTTGCATCTATTGGATTTTACACTTGTGTTTGTTTCGTTATTTGCATGTGCAAGTGTCCGTTCACGGGGATCGTGGGGATCCTGACCAGCCGGAGCAAAGGAACGGGAGCGACGACTCTTCTACAAGTAATAGTGTTGGATTCCAAGTAGACTCTCATCATCGGTCTTTGATTTGCAATTAGGAACCTGCGTGTTAGCGTTGTTTGATTGTTGCTAGACCCCATTTGGGCTAGTAGGGATCGCCTCTGTCCGCAGAGGGGATTTACCTCCACAACAGGCTATGATCTCTTGTAGGTAGGATTTCAGTAAAAATAGTAAACCCCACCTGAAAAAATATCTTTTATATATTTTTTCAATTTTAAAAAATGTATACATGGGTATAGTTCATAGGAACCATGTATGTACATGCTTGTATAGTGGGTAGAGTCACATACATATTTTGAAAAACACTTTTTTGAAATAAGAACAGGTTTGCAAGGGGAAATGGATCTACCCATACCATATAAGAGCATGTAATATACATGAATGGTAAAATATGTAATAGTAGATTCCCCCTAGTGTATGAGGTTAGAAGGGGGACTACTGGCCGAAATACATTAAGTATAAAAGGAGGATTCATTTGAAAGGTCTGAGAGGATATCACTTGATTCGAGTCCATAAAATCCCTGTAGAGGGAGTCAGAAAGAAAACTCATATCTGAGGTAGGTATGCACATGCACAAATATAGTAAAGTGTGTTCATTGATAACTTATAATGAAAACCCAATATGTATACATAAGTGTGATAATGATAAGAAAAATACATAATGGAACAACATATCATAGCCGAGAAAGAACATAGTGGTGATATGTCTCGATATCATATAGGATGATATTTGTACAAAAGATGTTGTATAACACATGATTACAAAAGTCATACGAATGGATTAGTGGTACCATATAAAAAACGGGTGCCAACATATAAGATGTTGAAATAGTGTGCACCATATATGTATGGATATCACTAGCAGATAGTTAAAGGAAATTTCAAGTGATATGAGATGTTAACATAACCCGAGGTCATCACCAACCGCAGATGGTACAATTCTACACTATGGGAATAAATGGGTTGAAGTCGACCATGTGAGAAATCATTTGATTATAGGTCATTGATGTATATTGTTAACAAACACGAGACAAGTCATCAATAATGATAATGAGTGGCAAGGTACCCCAATGTAATCCAACAAGTGTGAATAAAGGAGTTGAAGTTGAACACTTGAAAGAATTTATCAATCAGGGGACATTGATGTATTCCCACTGTCAATAGCGAAGGAGTCTACCACTAATGACTGCAAAACCTAAGGAACTGATGAAATAACTCTAGATCTTGTTCCTAGAGCAATGAGTTGGAGTCGATGGGAAAAGATTTGTGTGAAGGAAGGCATTAGGGCATCCCACATCAACCAACACGAGTGTAACTCAGAGCCAATAATTTGGAAGGACTTGGATGAATAAGGATGAAGTAACCACCACCAAGTACATTTTCGATGTGCACAAGATGAAATTAGCATATGAAAGAAATCCTCTAAACCAACCAATAATGAAAACTAACATAGACATGATGAATCCACCAATAGGGTCAAATGGAAACTGTTAGTATTGGTATCTTCATCCCTCCGTCAGAGATCAAATCCTCTTGTTGCATTGCATATTAGGTGTCCCACTCAGTCAACTGCATTCCATTAGGAGCATAGATCATTTGACGGTAGTGGCTTGTTGTACATTTTCCCTCATGCCCTTTACCTGCTAGCCCATTTTTATTCATCAAAATCATATGCAGTCATATTTTTGTCTTTAAAAATTCCAAGAGTCATTTCTAGGATTTCACTTCCTTTAGGTTTAGGGTTTCATCAAAAAGGTCTCCAAAATGTCCAATAGCAGTCAACAGGCACATGAGGTGGTTAAATAAAGTTTTAGTGCCAATAAATTTCACTCAGAAATGTATTTTTCCTCAAAACAGAAAAATAGAGTATTTTAGGATTTTATTGTATAAATTCATGTATTTTTATTTCTTCATATGTAAATCACTTTAGTGGCAACCCTAGTCACCTTGCCAAGCCTCAGTAGCTCCATCCCCTACAAATAAAACACAAATCAAGTCATTCAGTTCATCAAAGGGCTCAAATAAAGTGAAAAGCTCAAAAAATAGAGTTAAAAGTAAAGTCACATTGCAAACATTATTAAAGTGGGTTTTATGAAACAAAAATTAAAATCTCTTGGGTATAAATCATTCTTCTCAATTCAAAAGCTCATTTTCATTCAAAGAACAAAGTGTGAGCAAAATGAAGGTCGTATTGAGCAAGGGAGGAAAACTTGGAGAAAAATTGTGCAAAATTGAGGTGCGACGCACTGGGTTAGTGGCGCGGAACATACAAGAGGCGCGGTGCATAGGGTTGCACTTTTTAGTGTTATTTTGTACTGGAGCGGCGCACATAGGAGGCACGACGCGTTGGGTTTGAGGCGCGACGCATAGAGCTGCCAAGCTCGTCTCTCTCAAAAAATCCCTCAAATTGCCAAAATCGCTGAAAACGTCCAGTGTGCAAGTAAGTTAAGCCCTCCCCCTTGCTAGTGATGGAATTTTTCATATGATTTATGGTGGTTATGTAAAAGAAAAATCAAACCCTACTTCATTGTCTTTTTTCAAAAAATATTGCCTAGGGTTTGTAGTTGTCATTTTGCTACCAAGTTTATTCTTCTACTCCTTCATCTTTTCACTCCTTCACTCATTTTCTCAGCTTATCCACCCATTCCCTAACTCCCATATTCAGTCATCCCTATCCCCAATTCCCATTATCCCAAACCCTAGCTACAAAATTCCCAAACCCTAATTGCTATCCCAAAGCCTAAAACATGTCCCTAAAACCCTTCTATTCCCCAAATTCCAGTCAGTAACATTCCCAAAACCCCTCTTACCCTCTCCTTTCATAGCCCCTCATACATTTTCATACACTTGGCAGCAAAAGATCAAAGACACTTGAATCTCTTCATACTCATCCAAGACAACACAAACAGTTGGCAAACATATATGGGAGGAACCTACTACCCTTGTTGAGCTACAGGCCTGCCCTCTCGCTATCACTTGCTTCCAACACCAATCCTGCTATGAGTTTTGTGAGATGGTTGCTAGAGTCCAGTATCATAATGAGTTGGCCTGGTTGTTTGTGCTTCATCTACATAATGGCCAAACTACTCTAGCTGGCGTAACATTCACTTTAACACCAGAATCTATTTCTCTAGCAACCGGCATTCCTAATATTCGAGAGAAATGGAACAAAAGGCAGCAAATTGATAGGGAATATTATGAACCATACATCAAGCCTGGTTATTCGAGACAACTCAACAGAGTTTTTTCCCTTTTTGTACCTCAAAGATTCATATGCTCCTTTAATGAAATTGATAATGAAATATTTCAACTGCGAGCGCTGGTTTTCTCGCCTATATGCTTATCATATCAGGTTGTTGATGCACTTTACTAGGGTGAGAATGATGAACCTCCCCTAATTCATGTGCTGAAATATTGAGAAGATGACCACCTTCATACAACACAAGACTCCTCAGCAGCAGTTCAATAGTATTTATCATTTTTCTCTCATTAAAATTATGGTCATGCATCAGCTCGGTTTGCAGGGCATCTCATGGGAGGACTTCATTTCTCGTGAATTCTTCACAGCTCCTCAGGGACCTCTAGAGGCTTTGCATGAGATAGGTGGACCTTCATATCAGCAGAAGGGTCATGAGACACAGACCGCTAGTATGCCGATGTTTATCACCTATCAAAAGGGAACTAGACGGTTGTTTGCAACAGAAAAGCAAGTATTATCTCCACCAGGGGTGGAAGGGGTCTCACTTCCTTCATCAACACAACAGATTTAGGACAAAGGAAAGATGCCATTACATGATGAAGGGCCCTCAGGTGAGCAGGAAACTGATTTCATTCTCATTGAGGGTGATGACACTGATTTGGGCTCACAAAGCTCAAAACTCAAAGAGGTCATCCAGGAGAAACAGGCAGATATCAATGCTTTTTCACTCAACTTGGAAAGTGCTAAGTGGATAATAAAGTACCTGGAGCAAAGAAACAAGAAGCTTGAGGATCAGCAAGCAATTATGGAATTGCAAAACATATGGGAAAACTGCCAAGCTGCCAAAAGGAGGAAGTTGGAGCTCACATCACTGGAGAAAGAAATCAATTCCAATCGAGAATCATGGCTTGAAAGAGATAATATCCACTTAGAAAGGTTTCTAGAGAAGGCCGATAGGGAGAAGACATTGTTTAGGCATATGGCTTATCATTACATGGTGAGAAACAAAGTCTGCAAGGCAAGAATCAGGAGCGTAAAATCAAAATTGAAGAGGGCATCGAGGAGGCGAAAGGAGCACGATAGAATTTAGATATTGGTTGAGGCTTCCTTGGCCTAACATAATGCTTTATGGAGGAGACTCACCCCAAATTTCAAAAAATTTGGGTCACTTTTTGCATTTTTTGAAATTTTTAGGCTAAAACACAGAATTTTCTGCCCTATGCGTCGTGCCACCTGGCGCTCGCTTTTGATGGGAGCCTCCAAATGAAAAAAACTCAGCATTTTTGGATTTGGCATGAAAAAATATGCTTGCCTACCAATGGCCAAGAAATATTGACAGGTTTTGAGCCCTCAAAAAGGTCAAAAACACTCAAAAAATGACCTTACTGCCCCTATTTTGACACACATGAAGAAGTGTTGAGGGAACTTAGTTTTGGAGGGGCAAATGGAGGAAAAATTAAAAAATTCCACTTGGGTTGGAAATTATATAGGTATATCTTTCCAGCAAGAACACTTGGAGCAAATTTGGACACCGAGAAGTCCTCAAACAGTGGCTGCAAATAGGCGCTACGCATAGGGAAATCAGCGCGGTGCATTGGGTAAATTTTGCTCAGTTTGACCAAGAATACTTTGTTTTTCACCTAACTTCTTGACAACTTGACTTTTCTCCTTCTCAATGTCAAACTTATGATGTAATTTAATTTAAATGGATGGATATTGATATAAATATGTCAAATTTTCACTCATGGAGGTAGATTCATCTATCAAAAAGTTGTTTGCAACTGAATGAATTAGTTCCCTAGTTTCTAGAGGCATGTTGTTCCACTGCCTAATTTCCAGTTCTTAGTTTAGAATTAGTTGGAATAGCTCCTAAACTTGTGAGCTCGACCCTAGAGGCTAGTATGAGCTATCGTTTGTCTATATCTTGTGATTTTTCATTCATTAGCATGGTTGGACTTTCAAGAAAGCTTGGAGCTTCATTGTATACACATTTCAGCAGTTTTGGCTAAGGAATAGACCAGGGTTTGTAGCACTTTATGGGATTCATATGGCATTTTTCTTTGGTATTGTGTTTCCTTCTATAATTGTGAGTTTACTTATGTGTTATTTGTGCCATTATCTATCTTGTTTCTTCTTAACTAAATCAAACAAGGGTAAAGGTAGAATCCATTGAAATTGAAGTGCTCTACCTAGGGTTTGCTTTAGTTTTTTATGTTTTCAGCTGTTTGAAAAGGATCCATGGATTTTCTTGACCAAAGAGCTTATTTGATATTGATAATAACTTGACAGACCGATTGTAATCAGTAGAAATGAATCAACAAACATCGTAGAATGGTCAATGCAAAGGCTAACTTCCCTTAAACAAAATCATAACATTTTGTGACTTAAGGCGGGATAAAATAAACTTTGTATAAGTCATTGGCACAGGAGGCATCAAAAAACTCTTTATATTATTGGAAGAGTAACAAACCGAAGGAGTACTAACTCTAAGATAAGGTTTTTGGCTTCCTAAAATTCAAACTAAATCCCAACCAAATGGAGGGAAACACTTTTTTGAAATAAGGACAGGTTTGTAAGGGGAAATGGATCTACCCAAGCCATATAAGAGCATCTAATCTATATGAGTGGTAAAATATTGTATAAAACTAAGATAGGTGCTACCCCCCCCCCCCAAACTATTGCCAAGATTTCTAAATCTACTTCTAGGGCGGATCCTAGTATGTCATAGAACACTAAGCAACTTACAACTCCTACATAAAGAAACCATGCCATCCACCTCAACACAGGTAGTCAGCCTCCTACCTCTATTGAGGGCAACTCCTTGGAATATAATGTAATAGATGACATGAAGAAGACCATAGATAGAATATTCATGTATGATATTTATAACTACCACAACAAAAAGAACATAATTCTTCTCTAGCCCAAGAAAATAGAGCATCAAATTATAAAAATTCAAGTGAAACCAATACTCCAACTCTAAATAGTACAAATGCCATCAAAGTTGTTGAAAAATCACCAGAGCAACAATTAGGGTTAATTTCTCTTTACTTAATAATTGCTTGTGATTGTGTGTTGGCTTCTTATTACTTTTATTATGTTTTTTTCATCTAACAATTACTAAACCCATAAACTATTAATATCACAGAAATAAAATGAACACAAGAGATAGGCTCTAAGCTAGGGAAAAACCCCTCCAAGGGGAAAGCCCAAAAAAATTTCTCTTCTTATAGAATGAGATCAAAGTGGGAATTCCAATCGAATACCAAGACTAAGACTTCCTACAAGATCCAATTCAACCCTTCTTTAATGCATCTCTAGCAATTTAAAGTCAAATCGAGTCAAAATTAGTCCAAGCTCTCCAAACTAGGTCAGACTTCATGTTTTTGGCCCCCAACAACAAAATTTTGGACCTGCAGTTACTTTAGAAATTTTAGCCCCTGTCGTAGCTCTAGAAAAATCACACATGTGAGCAAATTAGGGTAGAAAGGAACATTTCTAATCTTCACTCTCTCTCTCTGTTTTCTTCCTTGGACCTTCACTCTTCTTTCTAGTCTTCTTTTCTTTTGATTCTCTCTCTTCTTGGAACATAAATCAAACTCTCTTTTGATGCTCCAAATGAGGTTGAATTTTCTTCCATTTATACACATCCAAGAGGTCAAATAGGGGCCTCTTCGAAGATGACTTGTCTAAGAGGGCTAACTTGGTATTGTGGGGACAAAATTTACATTTTGACACAAATACAAATTATTTTTCCCCTTTCTTTTCAAAGTCCAAATGGGACTTGACTCTAGTACAATAATTTGACTCAAGACAAATATTATTTTGACTCAATAAACCCTAAAAGCATGAAGAACATGCTTAACCTAATTAATAAAATAACTTGAGCATGAAACCCATGCTTGAAAAATATATTTTTTACTTTCTTCTTTTTACATAAAATATATAATTACATAAGTACAATGATAATTATGAAGACTGGACTTAGTTACAATTTTGAATGCTCCCTTAACTAGGGAGGTATTCATAATTGCACAACAAGGTACAAGGAAACTCTCAAATATAGATATTCTCATAAGAAGAGTTGGATTGATAAGCCATCTTCAATATCATGACCATCATTGTTAAACATAGTTGTTGAGAATAAGATAAGGTATGTAATTGCCACTTATTTCGTTGTTTTTTCCTTTAATTCATAACTTCTTTACATTATGAAATGGGCATATGATGAAGGATTATGATAAAGTTTAGGAGATTTGTGAATAACGTAAAATGACTAATTATTACCTTTTCCTATGCAGAAAATAGAAAAAATGGAAGATCTCCATTCCAAAGGAAAAGACAAGACGAAACCAATTATTGTCCCTTTGACAGGGAACCGCATCCAAACGAGGCAATCTAGATCGGAGCGCATAAGCCAGGAAAAGGAAGAGGAGATACCAAATTGGCGCAAGAGAACGAAGGGATAACTGAGAAATAACGATATGGCGAATCCCTCAGGATCCTTTGATCCTGAAGGATCGCTACCTTAAAGGATCCTGAGGGATCGCTACCTTAAAGAATATCTGTATCTTTGGTATTTCCTCCTGGCTGCTATAAAGAGGGATAGCATCACTAGCCCAGGGGGCGGATTATTGTTGTTTTATAGAATTCACTGTTGTAACTTAAACTTTTATCATCAACGCTCTTTAAAGAGCGATTCTTGTAACTCTGCTTTCATGATTAATACATAAACTTTGTTGTTGTTCCATCTTTTATTCTAGAGTAATCACAGCAGTGCGTCCCTGGAAGCTAAGGGCCTAGCCCTAGTGGATCACTTGCTTATTGTACCATTATTTTCCAATTCCAAGTCGTGTGTGGTTTGATTTCTCTTATTTGCTTCGTTCAATAATCTGTTGTTCCTTATCATTTCATGTATTGGCTCTGTTGTATTCCATTCATATTTTAATAGTAAGGTTATCTTCTGCAACTGGAATGTTATGTTGTTCACTCTGAATTTATATCACATTGTCATTCCTTTACCGATTGATATTACTGTATAACATTGTTGTTCCGTTACAGATTACCATCACTGATTCATCTACAGAGTAACAATGTTGTGTATTTATAGATCAGTACTATTGTCTATTTAGCTACAGTTTATCTCTAAGAGTGATTGCTATTCATTGGGATTGTTGTTCCATGGTAACTTCAATTGTTGTTTCGTCATAACCGTGATTAATATTTTTTATGTTGAAACCCAGATTACTTCGTCCCTCAGTATAGATGTGATGTGTGCTACATTTGATTTAGCTTGCTGTGTGTTTACATTTGATTCAGGTTGTTGTTCAATATTTCGTAAGCTTACCTTAGTTTGTTGTTCCATTTTTAGTTTGTTGTTCAAATCATTTCTGAGATAAATATTGCTGCTTAATTACTTTAGATTACAAGTGCTGCTCAATTCATTTCTATAGGTTAAAACTTTGTTGTTCAATCTTTTTAAATAGATTAGTTGTTTTTCCCTTTCCTATTAACTGAATTATCATTTCAAGTAATTGCTTTGGTGTGAACCTAACGATCTCAAATTGTAGTGAACATTGACTATTCTTGTCCAATTCCCAGATTGGTGGTCTTCTCCTTGATTACTTTTCAATTGCATCAGTTTACAAAGGGAAGAGTTATTATTACTGCACCCTTCACTGATGAAGTGTTGTAGTTTCTTAAATGAATGATTTAGTTACAAAGCATTTCAAGTTCTCTCAATTACATTTAGAGTTTGTTTCCAACATTTATTTACTTTTGCAAAAGCACTATACTACTAGCATTACTCTTGACAAGTGACCGCCTCAAACTGAGTACACTCTTTGAGATAACAAATCTTACCGGATTGATAATTAATGTAGGGTAAATAGAGGTGAAAAAGGCCCTTTTTACTGCTTCACATTTTGGCGCCATTACCAGGGAAGAGTGTAGACATTTGTTTCTTTTGAGAGTAGTGTAAGTACCTGCTAGGAGAGAATTGGGTTTAAAAGGAAGGTAAGAACCTACGTACAGAGCAAGTAATAGCCCTGCTCCCCTACCCGCCTTCCTATAGATTTTGTTTTGTTTTGGGTAGAAATCATCATTTGATTTTTGTGCATGACTAAGCAGAAAAAGCCTGAAAAGAATCTTAAACCATTACCCAAGCTTGATAAAGCTAAGGGGCCGGTGACCCTTGGTCGATCAAACTTTATAGACAAAATCCTTAAAAGGAGAATCTCAGCCTTCAGTAGGACCCAGAAAAGTTTCTTCTAGACAACCTACTAGTTCCCTTCAAGCCACAATATCACCATCTGTAGCCTTTGTTGACATGCACAGCGAAACTGAGGAGCAATATTTTCAAGAAATTGAGAATTCTAGCCCAAAATCATTGCAAGGAGGGAACCTTAGTAATCTCTGCGAAGGGAGAGGAGAAACAGGGGAAACTGAAGAACCAAGATCTCCTCTTGGAATAATTTAGCCATTATGTAGCCCAGATAAGGGAAGTGCTACAAAAATCATCCAAAACGAAGTCGAAGAACCTCAAGAGATAAAATCCCCCTAGACATTAGGAACTCTCATCATCCCAGACAAAGGAAGTGTTGTTAAGGCCATTCTTGTTAAGGCCATCCCTGCTCTGTCTAACCAACCTACGAATACCCTTCTAGAAATCCTAGAAGGTTATTGGAACATATTACCAAATGGCCTAGAACCAGCAAACCCCCCAAACCTCCACACTACAATATCCCATTGTAGATACTGCAGTCAATGCACCTATGAAGGCAATTCCTCTCCAGCATATCCCTACATTTCATGGCCTAACATCGGAAAACCTAGATGCATTTTTGTTTGAATTTGATGTGCTATGCAGGGGATATGACTATACCACCAATCCCCAAAAGTTGAAACTATTTCCCTCTACATTAAAAGGAGCTGCTTTACGATGGCTTATGGGGTTGGGTGGAGGTGTTGTAAATGATTGGGATCAGATGAAAGGTGCTTTCCTGAAGAAATATCAGGATTATTGTAGGTCCAGAGAGTTAAAGGATGAAATATTTCAAATGGTAGCTAGACCTAATGAAACATTAGAATAATATGTTGAAGTTTTCAGTATAATCTTCAAAGATCTCCTTATGCATCATTACCCTTACTTGACAATGTATTAAAAACAACATTAATTAAAGGTATGAAGGAACAATGGATTGAAACACTAAATATTATGGGAAAGGGAGATATCTATCAAGAAGATTTTTCTAACATCATTGATTTATGTATCAGGAGCTCACGAGGAAGTACAAAGCTAAAACCAGCAGAACATGACAGGTTTACAAGGAACAACAAGATCTCTGGAGAAGGAGTAACTCGCAAAGAAATTGGAAATTTATTAGAAAATTTCAAAACTGATATATTGGGAACTCTGACAACACAACTCGATATTATGCAAGCCAAACAGAAAAAAGCAAAGGCAGAGAAAATCTAGCAATATTATGTCCCAGATGCAGAAAGAAACATAGCCACAAAGAGTGCCCATTAGATGCAGTTCAAGTTTGTGCTATTTGTACAAAAGACCACTCTACCGAGAGTTGCCCCTCACTTCCTGGTTTGAAAGCAGTATACAAAGAAGTGGAAGAAGAACTGAACCAGTGTACCTACTTAATCAACGCCATCAGTGGCAGCCGCGACAATTAGGTATGTTCCCCGATCCAGCTTCTTCTTTCCAACGTCCACAATATCATGCTCAACAATATAATACAATGTGGAAAAATCAACCTCCCTTCTCAAATTGGTCACAACAACCATTCCCTTCATCATCACCATGGCCGAATCAAGTAAGCCAATCTAATTGGCCAAATTTTCCCTACACTCCACCATATTGGCAAAACAATGCGTATCCAACGCAATGGTCCCCTCCCACTTTGCAGAATCAAGCTTGGCAGACAAACTGGAAAAGACCAATGAATCAGCTTGTAGGAACCATTCCACTCCCTCAACCTACACTACCAGCACTACAAAAAAACCCCCAGTCCAACTTAAGACCGCAACCCAACCAAACCCGAACCCAAATAACAGACCGGTGCAATTTGTTCAAATAATTGAAACAACAGAACTAGAAACCAATCGGGGAGTGCAATGATCTTCAATTAAGGTCTGGGTGCATCATAGAAATAGAGGGAGATAAAAATTTTCAAGTCGAAAATCAATTACCCGTAGAACAACCATTACAAGAAGAAGATGTGGTCAGAAAACAAACTCATAACCAAGCAACCACATCTTCTCCCCCATTTCCAGAACGATTAATTATATTGAGCCCTATAGAACACCTTGACTTTGATATTCTAGGAGAACTAAATAATTTGTACATAAAAATCCCACTCCTCCAAGCTATCCAAGATATCACAATATATGCAAAGACCGTCATAGAGCTATGTATAAAAAGCCAAGGAGGAGAATAAGAAATAACCAAACAGTCCAAGTAGTTGGCACCTTAACTGACCTATTATCAAGAAGAGAAGCACCTGTCAAATATGAAGATCCAAGAAATCCAATTGTGACAGTGAAAATCAACGGACAACCCTTTTCAAAAATCTTAGTTGATTTAGGGGTTGTAATTAATACATTAACAACCACCACTTGTCAAAAATTGGGCATTACATCAGTAGAACCAACTTCAACTTTATTAGAACTGGTTGACCGATCAGTGGTTAGGCCGGAAGGCACACTATATGATGTCATGGTATCCGTTGATTCCTGGGAATAGTGTTCTGACTTTCTAATAATAAACCCCAAAAATCAACTTCATGGACATTCGTTAATTTTAGGCAGACCTTGGCTTGCAACAATTGATTCTTACATTGGCTACCGACAAGGCAGTATGACCATAACTAGAGGGAGTAACATTAAGACCCTATACCCTCCAGTCCAGCCAAGTGTAACAATAATAAAAACTAACAAACATCTTATATCATACCTTGCCGAAAATATTAGATCCCCATTAACCATAGAAGATGCCCTCGATTTCAAAGCTCAAATAGAGGATGATGTTATTAACAACTTCATTAACCAAGCTGAATCCAGATCCCACGTACAATGTCACATGATAGAGGTAGCATTTGAGAATTAACTAGAAGAATATCCTCTCAAAGACACTCATGACCAAACAATACCTAATACCTCTGTTTCAAAGAGAAAAACTATAGAGATTGAGCCAAGGAAAACTTTAAACCTAACTCCTGAACAAGAAGAGAAGTTGATCCAACTACTAAGAAAATACAAGGAATTTTTTGCATGGGATTATCTGGACATGAAGGGAATCGATCCCCAGCTATGTACACACCACATTTATACAGAAAAGGATGCGAGACATGTTCGCCAACCCCAAAGAAGGCTTAACCCTCATCTAAAAGACATTGTGAAAGCTGAACTATAAAAACTTTTAGATGTAAACTTTATTTATCCAATCTCCAATATAAAATGGGTCTCTCCACTTGTAGTGGTGCCAAAGAAGAATGGAAAGTGGATGATTTTTTTAGATTACAGAGAATTAATTAAAGAAACCCAGAAAGACCACTTTCCCCTTCCATTCATTGACCAGGTATTAGATACATTAGCAGGAAAGATTTTTTTTTCTTTCTTGGATGGCTTCAGTGGATACAATCAAATTCAGATTGCCCCTGAAGACTAGGACAAAACTACTTTTACCTATCCTTGGGGAACGTTTGCCTACAGAGTTTTACCCTTTGGCCTATGCAATGCCACTACCACATTTCAAAGGGTTATCCTCAGCATCTTTTTAGATATAATAAATGAAGGGCTCGAAGTATACATGGATGATTTCACACCATATGGAGATGATTTTGACCCAGCACTAGACACATTGGAAAAGGTGCTGCAATGATGTATTGCCACCAGGCTCTGCTTGAGTCATGAAAAATGTTATATGATGATCACTGAAGGACTCATCCTAGGTCATTATATCTCAGCAGTTGGAATACAGGTAGATCCGGCCAAAATTCAAATAATTTTGTTAATATCTACTCCTACCACACAAACAGAGGTACACAGTTTTCTTGGATTTCCTAGTTATTCTAGGAGATTTATAGAACATTTTTCTCAAATAGCTGCACCTATATACACACTAATAGGGAATGTTGATTTTGTTTGGACAGATAAATGTGACCGTGCTTTTGAGGATCTGAAAAAACTTTTGTCAACAGCACCAGTGCTCAGAGGTCCAAATTGGGACCTATCATTTCAAATTTCATCAGACACTTCAAACACAGCTATTGGAGCAGTCCTTGGGCAAGAAGAAGATGAAAAACCATATGTAATCTATTATATTAGCAAGAATTTGTCTCCTGCTGAGTTAAACTATACTGTTACTGAAAAATAATTTTTAGTTGTAATACATGTTGTAAATAAATTTAGGCATTATATCACTGGATATCCTATTGTTTTATATACAGATCACTCTACCATAAAATATTTAGCAAATAAACCAATTACAAATGGTAGAGTAACAAGATGGTTGATTTTATTGCAGGAATTTGACATCACAATGAAAGATAGACCTGGGAAAGAAAATCATGTAGCTGACTTTCTCTCACGAATGCCAAAGCCAGTGGACGCACCAGTAGTCGAAGATCAATTTCTAGATGAAAATTTGTTCGTTGTTACTGTCAAAACACCCTGGTATGCTGATGTTGCGAATTATTTAGCAGTAGGAAAATTACCAAAACATCTGACCCCCAATGAACGAAAACAGATTGTGCAACATAGTACACGATTTTCTTGGATTGGGGGCTACCTCTTTCATACAGGGGCAGATATGCACATCAGAAGATGCGTCCATGAAGATGAAATATTTGGCATTCTAAAATCTTGTCACGATGGACCATGTGGCGAACATTTCGTAGATCAAAGAACTGGTCACAAAGTTCTGCAAACAGGGTATTACTGGCTCACAATCTTCAAAGATGCAAAGAAATTTGTTTAAGCTTGTGACAGTTGCCAAAGAGTAGGACACCCTCAATAGTCTGACAAAATGCCTTTGAACCCACAGCTAGTCATTGAACCATTTGAGCGTTGGGCGCTTGATTTTGTTGGTTTGATCAACCCATCATCAAACGAGAAAACATATATTTCGGTAGCAACAGAATATGTGACCAAATGGGTTGAAGCAGAGGCACTTCCAAGAGCTACAGAGGATTCCGTCATTCATTTCATGTTCCAGATATTTGTGCGATATAGCCTCCCAAGAGACATAATCACGAACGGGGGACCACAGTTTGCTGGTAATAAAATTGTTGCAACATTAAAAAACTATCATATTCAGCATAAAATTACCACTTCATACCACCCACACGCAAAAGGCCAAGTAGAGAGCACGAATAAAGTAATAGAAGAAATACTAACAAAAACCATTACGTCACATAGACGCGATTGGGCTACAAGATTGCCAGAAGCCTTGTGGGAATACAAAACAACATGGAGAAACACTATCGGTTATTCACCATATAAGCTAGTATTTGGAAAGGAACTCATCTTTCCAATAGAATTTGAAATACAAACCTTGAGAAAAACACAAGAAGGCGGTCTAGATTTAAATGAGGCCCAGATTAATAGACTAAGCAAATCAACGAGCTAGATGAAATCAGGCTCTCCACTCTTCAACATACTGCATTAATCCAACAACAGAGAGAAAAATGGCACAATGCCCTCATCAAGAAGAAAGTCTTCCATGAAGGAGATTGGGCACTCCTATACGATTCCAGGTTTTAGGATTTTCTAGGGAAACTTCAGACTCGTTGGCTGGGACCATATGAAATCCAGAAGGTACATGATAATGGCACCATTACTTTAACTACCATTGACAGATCTGGACATACCTTTAAAGCAAATGGCCACCGAGCTTGACTGTACCGCAAACCACTTACTCGGGAACCCTTCTACCAGCAACTCCGGGAAGAATTTGACATGCAGATACTGGCTGAGGAAGAAAACTCTTCCTCACCTTTGGTTCCCTAAATGATTTGATTGCTTTTAACTTTTGTACATAATTCTTTTTGTTTTGTTTGTGTAAATTACTTTCTGTACAAATTTCTGCATTTCTACAATTTTTGCATTCTATTGTTCCTTTTCAGAAGGAACAACATTTTCACCGCTTTGTTGTTCCTTTTCGAAGGAACAACGCTTTTTCATTTTGTTGTTCCTTTCCAAAGGAACAACACTTCCGCCATTTTGTTGTTCCTTTTTGAAGGAACAACAATTTTGCTTTTTTTTGTTCCTTTCCAAAGGAACAACATTTTTTCCATTTACTGTTCCTTCCGAAAGGAACAACACTTTTTCGTTTTTGTTGTTCCTTTCCGAAGGAATAGCATTTTCGCCATTTGTTGTTCCTTTCTGAAGGAACAATACTTTTGCATTTTGCTATTCCTTTCTGAAGGAACATCATTTTCTCCATTTGTTGTTCCTTTCTGAAGGAACAACACTTTTGCATTCTGTTGTTCCTTTCCGAAGGAACAACATTTCTGCCTTTTTGCTGTTCCTTTCCAAAGGAACAACACTTTCATGTTTTGTTGTTCCTTTCCGAAGGAATAGCACTTCTACATTTTTGTTTTTCCTTTCTGAAGGAACATCATATCCGCATTCTTGTTGTTCCTTTCTAAAGGAACAACACTTTCATTTTTTTGTTGTTCCTTTCCGAAGAAATGACACTTTTGTTTTTTTTTGCTGTTCCTTTCTGAAGGAATAACACTTTCGTTCTTTGTTGTTCCTTTCTGAAGGGACAACACTTTCAGTTTCTATTGTTCCTTTCCAAAAGAACAACACTTTCTTTTTTTCGTTGTTCCTTTCCGAAGGAACAACACTTTTGTTTTTGTTCTTCCTTTCCGAAGGAACAACATTTTCACATTTTTTTGTTTTCACTTGCTTTATTTGTTGTTCCTCTCAAGGAACAACAATTTCGAGCATGTTTTTTCTTTTTTCTTTTTTTTCCTTGCGGTTTTTGTGTGAAAATATTCTTTTGTTGTCCCTCTAAATAAACAGCAATAGTTCCATCTTGAGAACAACACTTTTGGAGTGCAATTTTCTTCTTTTTGTGTATGTGTGTTTTACCATTCAGAGGATTTTTTGTGAGTGATGGTCATTTAAGGCATAGCTATACATATATGTAAGAATACAAAAACTATAGGATGTTGAAATCAGCAAATCACACAAAAATCGTCATCTTTAGGAGAAATTGCTTTGAATTGATAAGAGAAAAGAGGAAAGGACACAACTATTTATCACCTTGTTGTCATTATTTTACAAAGACCAATATGCTTGATTATTTTTATCATGATCATTCTTTTTAAATCCCCATAATTCTCTTTCATCATTATTATTGAATAAGAATAAGGGCATATTTTTCTCTATTGAGATGTTTCCACCATCCCTACTCTTAAGGAGTGTTGAACCACCCTCTGTATATAAATAGGAAAAGTGCTATATAAAAGAAAAGAAGGAAAATAAAAAATGTTTATCTATATGATTACTAACATAATTTGTCAAATGAAGGATAAGGGGTCTCATCAAGAGCCAGGCTACCATGATCATAATGAACAAAGTGAAGTGGCATTCCCACTATGGGCACCACACTAGGGATATGATCCAAGAGGCACATCAGAAAAATAAAAATTCCTTGGAATAGGAAGTCTCATCACAAGCCAGCCTGCCCACCTTTCACTCCTTCCTGGTGAATGGCATTGTGATTCATTTGGTTACCAAGCTAGCACAATGGCGTCCATTTTGACATTACACAGCACTTTCCTAGGCATACACAAAGGATTATGGTTCCAAGGGTGAAATAAACAACTCTATCAAGGTTATGGACACCTGTGGGCAATAGAGTTCTGTTGACGGTATTGAAGTCATATTTCTTATACACCAATAGTAATTATAAAACCCTTCTTCTTATATCTTTATAAGTGGTTTCAAATGAGACTATGTATATAATCCTTTCAAACCTTTGATACATGAAAATCATTTACAAATCAATCATGATGGTAAAAGTCGATAATGACTGCATAAGAACTTTTATTCACAACTGTCCTATCCTCCATTTCTCTCATTATATCACGACATTTCCATATTTATTAGCGATTCTATCATACACCTCGATTTCGGTAATCCGCTCATTTTTGTAAACATGGCATATCTCTATACGTTGTTCCTTTATTCCTCTGTACCATTGCAGTTCAGCCCTCTGCTCCTTTCTTTGACATCTGAGGACGGCCTATCACATTACAGGGGGGCACAGGTGATCTCCATAATTCACTGGTATACGTGTCAGCTCATCATTCGGAAGAATTATGACTCGGGAATAGCAAGCCTAACGGTATTTCGTTTCCCAATATGCATAGCTTGTCGTTTCGATGCCATTTCCATGTTTTTCTCTGCAAAAATTAGCAATAAGTTATAAATTTGAATAGCTTGTTGTTCCATCATCTTCTCTGTGCTTTCTTAACAGTGAGCTAAAAATTTGAACAGCCTATTGTTCCATTGTCGTTTCTCTGTCTTTATAGTGTGCTAAGCGTGAATAAGATGGGAGGAATATCAATTTGCAGTGAGCCATAGGCATTAATGGTCTCTGATGCTGCACAAGAAATCCTAGTAAGGGTAGGATGGATAGCTTACTTTAACCGTCTATAGCAATCCAATGAGACGGTGGTAATTGAGTTTCTGTAGAACTTGCAAGAAAATCAGTCCATGGTTAGAGGGAGACAGATAGCAGTCACTGATGACATAATTGCAGAAGTTTTGGGACTGTCAGCCGATGCACCTGTGTGGACTCTGAAAAAGGTGAGACTACGAGACGCCATAACCATCTTCCAGGATGAAGGGCAAAACCTTACTTTCAAAGGAAAGGAGTCCTGTCGACAACCCTAGGAAAGTCGTGGGCAGAATTGGCAAGAATTATCCAGAGCTACATCACTTGCGATGGCAGAAAAGATGTGGTAAGACCACACCATCTCAAACTTTTAGCCGTGTTAAAGAAAAAATGTGTTGTGAATTTGCCTGCATTTTTAAATTTTTTATTACACAATTTTGCCCAAAGCATGAAGAAATCTCGCCATGAAGAGTCAATAATAAGCCACCATGGGTTCATACGACTGATATTCAGCTACATTCTTGCCTAACAGTAGAGTAGCTGGGAAGAATTGATTTTCTCGATAGATGGGGGACTGGCTTTGCCACCCCCAAAACGAAAACATATTACCAGTACATCGAGCAGACCACTGAAACGAAGAAAATCTATTAGGTTGGCAAGGAGCAGAGGAATGCTGGGAAATTCCAAGGGAAACATTAGTCAACCTGTGAAAATACATGATTGAGAAGACGAACAACCCCCACAATTAGAAGGTGGGGAGAACGAAAAAGAATTGGAGGAAAATGATGAAGGAGAACCGGAGGAGGAGACTGAGCAATCCAGTTAGAAAGAGGGGGAGGAAATAGAGCAACGTAGTGAAAGTCCACTGCAAAACCCTCTGCAAGAAGATGAATTGGCTCAAATTCTGGCCAGTATGGGCGAATATGTCCAATCTCACAGCCCACTCAACCCCCATACCAAAGAAGGGCCACAAGAGCACTCTGCTCATGATAAAAGTGCATCTGAGGAACTGTATGATGAGGAGGAAGAAGAAGAGGATCACTCTTCTCATGATAAGAGTGTATCTGGGGAGAAGAGTGATGAGGATGAGGAAGAGGAACAATCTGTTCCTAGTCAGAATACACCCGAAGAATTGCATGATGAAGAAGAGGTAGAAGAAGAAGCTACCCAGGAGATAGCAGAACAAACTAGGGTTTCTACCCCTGAAAAACTTGATCAGCAGAACACTGAAGAAGTATCCGAAGAGGGAAACAAGGAAATTGGCCAAGGTGAAGGTACAATGCCTGGGGTACAAAGCCTAGGCCTAAGAAAACAAACAGTTGTTCCTTCCAAGAAAATAGAGGAAATTAAAAGATTGTGAAAGGAACAACAGAGATTGCTTAACGTAATTAAGCGGCTTCGACAACAAATAAGAGTCTTAAAAATGGGGAAGAAATCAAAAGGAACATCTGTGGCAAAGCTTGCAACCACCCAGGCAAAACCCCATAAGAAAAATACCAAGAGGACTCAAGTCCAACCTGTTATTCAAAATCAAAAGGAACAACATCTGGCTATTGTAGATGTAGAAGTACAAACAGACAACGCACTGGCCTATGATAACGAAATCTAGATAGAGGCACTGTCCTCTAGTGAGAAGGAAACTCAGGCCATAAAGACGAGATGTCGTAATAAGGAGATCCAAGTAGATCTCCATCCTAAAATTATCATGTTGGATAATGACTCGAGGATAGTATCTCTGCGAAAAGATTTGGCACAAGCCCAACAAAAAATAGAGAAACTCACAGAGGAAACTGTTCCTCAAGAAAAATACCATAAGTTACAATAGTAGATGAAAAACACCAATGCATCCGAAATCCAGGCCTTTGAAGGATGGCGAAAGGTAGAGGAAAGAGTAAAAAAGGTAACCCATAGACTAGACACAGTCATAAATCAAATGGATACCTTGTGCTCTCTATATAGTGATGTTCTAGCGTATAGAGCACCTGCCAGAAACTATGTTTTTTTTTTAATGGAAAGGTATTTACAATTGAAAATTAAACCTGTCAAGGTAGGAGTACCTATAGAGATAAAAACCATTGATGACTTCATAAACTATTGTAAGAATTACGAGGTGAAACTTTAGCGATTGTTATGTGAATTTTATTTGCACAATCTTGTATTAGATGGAGAAACAGAATAGAACCCTAGCCCTTTTGTGGGTGATGTCCAACTGCAGGCATTTATTTCTTTTGTTTTTAATCAGATAAAGTGGCTTAAAGCCTACAATGTCTTTCAAAGACAGGAGAACGGATTAGATCTATGGGTAAGGGGTGAACCTAGAGACCCATTGCAATTATGGAATAAACATAGGAGCCTAATGAGAACTCGGGGTGTGATCCAGACATTGGGACCTATTCACACAACAGTCATCCGGCAAGGGGTAGAATACTTCTTTACAATCAAAGACCTTTCCATAGCAGCAACCAAATTCCGATACCAGACTTCTAATTGGAATATCCAAAATAGAGAACCATCCAATTATGAGAATTTTAAGTTAGCTGCTGACTGCTTAGGTATCTATGGTGACCTCATTTTGAGAGAAGGCCCATATTGGTTAGGTTGTAGATTCCGAAGTCCAGTCATTTGGTACCCTGCACCAAGATATAGAGCCTTATATGAATTGCCTGAAAGTCATACAGGACATATTTTTGAATTCTTATCTAGGAATCATGGTCGTAGACCACCTACTGAGAACCCTTCTCCAGCCTATTCCTTAACTGCCTTGCATGTCAATTACAATGTTTTCATGAGGGCATGAAAAAGGGTGAGCAAGGGGTGTGTTGAGCATAAGAAAAGGTATGTAATTGCCACTTATTTCGTTATTTTTTCCTTTAATTCATAACTTCTTTACATTATGAAATGGGCAAATGATGAATGATTATGATAAAGTTTAGGAGATTTGTGAATAACGTAAAATGATTAATTATTACCTTTTCCTATGCAGAAAATAGAAAAACTGGAAGATCATCATTCCAAAGGAAAAGACAAGATGAAACCAACTATTGTCCCTTTTATAGGGAACCACATCCAAATGAGGCAATCTAGATCAGAGCGCATAAGCCATGAAAAGGAAGAGGAGATACCAAATCGGTGCAAGAGAACGAAGAGATAACTGAGAAATAACGATATGGTGAATCCCTTAGGATCCTTTGATCCTGAGGGATCGCTACCTTAAAGAATATTTGTATCTTTGGCATTTCCACCTGGACGCTATAAAAAGGGACAACCTTGCTATCCGAGGGGGTGGATTATTTTTGTTTTATAGAATTCACCATCGTAACTTCAACTTTGATCATCAACTCTCTTTAAAGAGTGATTCCTTTAAATTTGTTTTCATGATTAATACATAAAATTTTTTTTGGTTCCATCTTTGATTCTGGAGTAATCATAGCAGTGCATACCAGGAGGCTAAGGGCCCATCCCTAGTGGATCACTTGCTTCTTGTACCATTATTTTCCAATTCCAAGTCGTGTGTGGTTTGATTTCTCTTATTTGCTTCGTTCAATAATCTATTGTTCCTTATTATTTCATGTATTGGCTCTGTTATATTTCATTCATATTTGAATAGTAAGGTTATCTTTTGCAACTGGAATGTTATATTGTTCATTCTGAATTTATATCACATTGTCGTTCCTTTACCAATTGATATTACCGTATAACATTGTTGTTCTGTTACAGATTACCATTATTGATTCGTCTACAGAGTAACAGTGATGTGTATTTATAGATCGGTACTATTGTCTATTTAGCTACAGTTTATCTATAAGATTGATTGTTGTTCATTGGGATTGATGTTCCATGGTAACTGCAATTGTTGTTTCTTCATAACCGTGATTAATATTTGTTATTTCGAAACCCAGATTACTGCTTCCCTCAGTATAGATGCATTGTGTGCTACATTCGATTTAGCTTGTTGTATGTTTACATTTGATTCAAGTTGATGTTCAATATTTCGTAAAATTACCTTAGTTTGTTGTTCCATTTTCGGTTTGTTGTTCAAATCATTTCTGAGGTAAAGATTGCTGCGTAATTCCTTTAGATTACAATTGCTGCTCAATTCATTTCTATAGGTTGAAGCTTTTCTATTCAATCTTTTTAAATAGATTAGTTGTTGTTCCCTTTCCTATTAATTGAATTATCATTTCAAGTAATTGCTTTGGTGTGAACCTAACGATTTGAAACTATAGTGAACATTGACTATTGTTGTCCAGATCCTAGATTGATGATCTTCTCCTTGATTACTTTTCAATTGCATCAATTTACAAAGGGAAGAGTTATTATTACTGCACCCTTGACTGATGAAGTGTTGTAGTTTCTTAAATGAATGATTTAGTTACAAAGCATTTCAAGTTCTCGCCATTACATTTAGAGTTTGTTTCTAGCATTTTACTTTTGCAAAAGCACTATACTACTAGCATTACTCTTGAAAAGTGACCGCTTCAAACTAAGTACACTCTTTGAGATAACAAATCGTACCTGGATTGATAATTAATGTAGGGTTAATAAAATTGAAAAATACCCTTTTTACTGCTCGACAATAGCAAGGCCTTGACTAACAAGCTCTATCTCTCCACTATATTAGAGCACAATGTTGGGGAGGTAATGACTATAAAAACCATCATCATTGTCTCACAAGCAACATACCCCATCCAGATGTTCACTAAGTATGTCCTTGGGACTCTTCTTATCTTTTATTTTCAATCCTCAAGGAATATCAATCCTCTTCGACCACTCTTATCTTGGATACTCAAAGAGTGTCAGTCACAGATGCTTATCCAATCCTCCATTCTCCTTACTAGTGCCTTCACTAAGACTTACGATTATTAGTCCTAGTCTAGTGCATGACATGTGGAGGATGTGGTACCCCTCATCACTCCCTCTTAATTAGGCAGGTAATCCTTGCTCCCTCTTAACAAGGGAGACTTCAACCATAAGCTTTGTTTTTTTTTGTTTATCAACTGTATGTTTTGTCGTGGATATCTTTAAGTAGTTGTTTTAGGGATCCTTATCCTTGACCTTCTTAAATGTTGTAGAGACAAAGTTATTCATAATATATCTTCACGATATGGTCCTCGTTATCAACCTTACTTATCAATTTCCATCAATGATAAATTGTAGTATATTCTTCATCAAAAATATCTTGTCGAACCAATCAATGTAGAATTTTATTGTAGCTCTTTCTATCTATCATGGAAAGTGAGATTCTTCTAGATCAACATCAAAACCATCAAGACAAACTAGTTGATTTGTGTTGCTACATTTTCTACCTCTGAAGTGTACATATTTCTTCCATATATTCCTTTAAGCCATTATCAGTGTTGTTCACTCAATCCATATGTTCTTTGAATTGAGTTAGTTGTATAAATTCTATCTCTCTAGCCCATACTTCTACAATAGGTAGCCTAGTCACATCTTCCAAAAAATTCAAATATATTACCAAATCAAGATGGCCTTCTTATCAAGATGTCATATTCTTCTTCTTGATCCCTTTGAAGTCAACGTCCTTCTATATCATACTAGAATTCTTCTTCATGTTGCTTATCTATCAAAAAATGTGTTCCTAAATCAAGCTTCAATATTGTATTATGGTCTTCTAATCTCTCTTTGAAATTAACATTCCTTTATTGTGTTCTTTAAGGGACCATATCATATGTTGATCCATATCATGATTCTATATTTCAAATAACCATATGGAAGAGTTATTGTCTTGATTAATCTTAACCATGGTATGCTCATACTTCCAAGTAATTTGTGCATCCAACTCTTCCTACAAAAAGCTTTATGAAGAATGAATTTACTTTATGCATACCTTTTTATTCATATATTCATCTAGATGGATTTTACACAACATTTTGTCACTTTCCCTACACTCCCCATCCACGATCCTAGAGGACCTCTATAGTGTACCCAACATGCTTTCCTATCATGAAGAAACTCCCATTGTGTCCCTCTACATGAGCGAAACAATTCCCTTTTGCATCATTTCCCAAAAAGCTTCTGTTTATCCCAGTTTACAAGACTGGTGCTAATGACCCATGTCTCCTCGTGCGGATATGCGAGGATTACAATTGTTCCTAGTGCCAATCAGATCGACTGAGCCCTTTCTCAGTCATGTTGATCCTCTTTCAGAAAGTTCTAAATATGGAGTCGAAGCTTCTAGCTCTAGAAGCTTCGTAACAAAAGTCTGGTAAATGGTTAGGTCAGATGGAGTCAAGGAGGTCAGTTTGGGCTCCTTTCCCCTATTGGGATGGAACTAATCCAAGAGAAAATGCCTTTTCCCATGAGAAGAGGAACCATCTCCCCTCCATCCAAGCTATATAAACCTCTCTTTTTCCCAAGCACAAGTTAGCTTTTAGTCCTAATTAAGTTATGGCTGAAGTTTTGATTTTGGAGTAGTCAGCAACCTACCCATAGTTTGTAGCTTTCTAGCTTGTGTTTAAGGGAGAATTGTGAGTTTGGTTTGGTGTGCAGACTAAAGGGAAGAGCCTTGAGACTACCATTGTTGAGGCTATCCATGAGATGATAGCAGAAGTGTGTGGGAACCTGGATATGTAGGAGCAGAACAACAACGTCAAGACATCGGTTGTAATCTCTTCTTGAACTAAAATAGATGCAACTATAGATTGATTTCCTACATGAAATGTCATCTCACATATTTATGGCTTAATGTTTCTTGACCTGTTAAGTAGGATGAATGCAATTTGTATGTTATCACATTTGTTGTTTGTTGTTGTTGACTTGTTTCAAGTGTTCAAAGGAACGAAATGGAAGATAGCTAGAGCGAGGAATCAATATTGTCACCAAGAGGAATAGAATACTAAGAGGTAGGCCCTCTTATTTGATTCTAGCCTAAGGAGATCTTCCATAGATTGTCTGTTTCTGGCTAGACCCGCTCTCTCGGGCTAGAGGAATTGTTTGTGTCAGCACTTAGAATTTATATGCTCCACAAATTAGCAACTATAATGGGGAACCAATCCTTCTGTTTGGTTGATTTTAATTTTATGGTTTTGTGTGAACTTTTCTAATATCACCATTTCCCTTTAGTCCTATCTGCTTTGCCTAGTTTACTGCTCTAGATCTGAAATTTACAGTAGCAAGTCTAGTCTTAGCCTTTAATTTTTTTTTTTTTTTCCTTGCATCCTCGGTGAGCATGCTTATTTTCTTAAACAGTCACACCGATCAACGCAAATTTCTCAGAAACAGTCGCATCGACCCCCTTCTGGTGCTTGTTTTTAGTTTGGCAGTCACACCAATGCCTATAGGTAAAGATTAGGGTATGCCCTAGATCTCGACCAGTGTGTCTTGCTCTCTTGATTTCTGCCTCCAATCTTATTTATGTTGTCTTCTCTCTGAATGGAAAGCTTCAGTTGATTTGGTTTATGTGCTTGTTGATTTTCCTTCATTTTAATTGATATCTTGAGTCCTTGGATGGTTGGTGGCCCTAGGGCATCGAGGTTGTCATCCATTCAGTTGATTGTGAACTTAGTGATTTAAGTGATTGGTGAATTTACTCCTTGTATTTCATTTGTAGTCCTCTTGTTGCTTTGATCTCCATCACACAAGTTTGAAAGGTTTTGTTTTCTTAAGCGTCTCTTTCCTAGCATAGATTACATTGCTTGTCTTATTTTGGATAGAGTCATCATGTCATTGGTTTAGAAGAAAATAGCTTTTGTGACTTTTCATTTGCTTGAGGATTTATTGTCTCTAAAACTTTTTCATTGAAGTGTTTTATGAAAGATTCATTTTTTCATTTCATGAAAAGTCTAATTTGTTGCATCAATGTGTCATTAGTTAGCATCATTGATGACTAGATTTGAATTTGTATTTAAAAAGAAAAAACAATTCTCTTTACTTGTGAAAGTATTGCTTGAAGTGCACTTATTAGGAAAAGAGGAATTAGAAAGAGTTTTTCATTAGTTTATTTTTAAAAACTAAAGTAGTAAAATAAAAATTTTGCTTTCAGTTGCTTGATTGTTTAAATTTGATTGTGTTTTCTACTCTCACTAATGTAAACAATTCATCGAATTGAAAGAGTCTTGTCTCATTTAGCTGCATATAGCATCTTTTGAGTCACATCTCTAAGGCTTGAAAAACCAAGACATAATTCAAGATAAACTTTAAAACGAACTCAATTAACCTAAGGCGCATTTGAAACCTAATGATCACATCTAGAGGGTCTAGGCTAGAGACGTGTTCTGTCATCTTTAAACCTAGCAGTTGTCATTAGCTTCGGCACTAGACAACACTAGTACGAACTTGTGCTCCCCGTACCATTGTGTATATAAAGGGAGACCCCATCAGGTTACAACCCTTTATCCATAGGAAGTTGGGTCTGCCGCCCTGTAAATGTGATACACTGAACAAAACATTTTGGGAGATTACCTACCCATACTTCTCAGTTCGCCAGGAGGTATTCTGCAGTTCGTGGTTACCTGGTGATCCTTTTTACCTAGATCATCCTGAGAAGTCATTTGATATTTTTGACTCATTAAATTTAAAAGATCATCTGAGAACTTGTCCTTTTGAGCTGATTTTAAATCGAAAGTGATAGATTCATCTTTGTTTCTTTCTCGACTCTTAAAACATGAAAGAGCACCAGTTTTTTATGCATCTTAAGAAATTGTTGCCCATGATCTCATAACGGTATTTTCTAGACCAAATCGTGAGTATTCCTTAAAGTACATTTTAAAGCCTTTAAATTTATCTCTCTTTTCCTATTATTTGAGATGAAGTCATCGTGGTTGAACCATTCGGTTCACCTAATTCCTCTTTCTCTCCTCTGTCTAAAAGATTGTCTGAGGAGCCATTTCCTGAATTACCGTTGTCACTTGAGGACCAAGCTGTTGAACTTGGAATTTTTCTGAGCATTCAACCTTTTTCATATCGTCCTCCACCTCCCTCAGATACTGGGTCACTTTCTGATCTTGGCCCAGAATCTCCGGACAATCCTGTCATGACTCCTAAGAGTTCGTCGAATCCTGAAGGTCAACTTGGACTGGTCGTTTATCCTCTAAATCCTTTGTTTGATCATGTTGTGATATCACCACAGTGTTCGTACAGTCCGTACGAACAACCAGATATTCCTTTGGAATTATTCCCTCGAACATCTTCGGTTGTTCGTCATCACTTGTTTCCACCTATGGAATCTGAAGGCAAAATTCCAGTTTCATCTCTAGGTCACTCAGAGGTCTCCACTCCACACACCATCAAAGAGGAAGAATATCCTTTTCCACCTGAAGGTTTCCCCTACACGGGAAGTATTCCCATCAGTGTTTATCGAGATTTTCTACCTAATTATGTGACTTTAGCAAAATTGGTCTCAGGTACACCTAGTGCCTCATCACTTTATCATAACCCTGTTTGGGCATCTAGCACTATGCCTACCACAGGTCCATTCATTTAGAACCTGACCTCCCAAAACATGATGATTTATGTAGTCACTTCAGTCCCAGTGCGACCCATCATTTTGAATCCTCTTGTCTCATCGGTTCAAGTAACCTGTTCGGTTTAACTGATGGTCTCGAGTCATGTCTCTCTTAGTTCTTCAATCCCTCTAGTAAGTGGACAGGTTGTGCCACCTGGGGGCCAACATCTTAATGTTTATATGGTGTTAGGCACAACCAATGTGAGTGGCTCACAATATCACATGGTTAGGTTGAGCCAGCCTTCCTCTGGTGCTATTAAACACCCTGCTGGTCCTGCTGGATCAAGCAATGTCTAGTACCAACAGGTCCAAAATCTCATCGATCATTCTGGGTCAAGCAGTTTCCAGTATCAACAACCTTATGAGGCTCAGGTTCAGTACCAAACTCCTTATGATCCATATGGTTCTCAAGGAATGGTCAATCTACCTTACATCCATCACCCTGGACAATATCTTTAACCTGGTCCATCCACCATTCCCCGTGGCTATGGCTAGATACATTTTAGAAAATTTCAAGGTATCAATCCAGGAACTGTTCAAGTACCCTTACAACAACAAGGGCCATCCATGCAGTAGCAGGGGCTTCCGTAGCAAGGACATCTGCAACAGTTGCAGGGTCAACCCTTGCAACAGTTGCAGAAAACCATGCAGTCGCAGATGCAGTATGTTCAACAAACCTCCCAGCCTATGTCTTCACAAGGCCAACCTCCATAGCCATAGGGACAAACTTTGCAACCACAAGGTCAACCCTTGCAACAATAGAGCCAACCTGGGTAGCAACAACCCTTGTACTCATATCAATAAGGGCAACCCTTGCAAGGACAAGGTCAGGGTCAAGTCCTGCAGCAGCAGGTCCAAAATCCTAATGTCCAAGGGAAACAGGTTCAAAATCCTTTTGTCCAAGGGCAGTAGGTCTTAAATCATTATGTCCAGGGGAAACATGTTCAGAACCCATATGTCTAAGGACAACAGGTGCAACATCTGTATGTCCAAGGTCAACAGGCTCAAAAACATTTTAACTCGTATGTTTCTTATTAGAAACCTATGGTTGGACAGTTGCAAGGCTTTCAAGGTCAAAATCCACCCTATGGACAAGGTAAACCACAGTGGGGGGAAACTCAACTTCCCTATGGACAAAACCCTCCACTATGGGGACAAAATCCTTACCAGCAGGGATGGGCTCCTTGGTTGGACCTGCTTATCAACCTCCAATTTCCATTCTTAGCTACAATAGAGTTTCCATATGTGTCTCGACTCACGAATGATCCAATTCTTCATTTGTCATACTAGCCTCTAGTCCCTTAAAAGTTTTTGAGTGATTGTCCAAAGTTTGAAGGAAAAGCCAAAGAAGATCCACAAGCCCATGTGATGACATATCACCTCTAGTGCTCCTCAAATTCTTACATTGATGATTCCATTCGTCTTCTTCTTTTCCAATGAAATCTTACAGGTGTTGCAGCTAAGTGGTATATCAAGCTACCTTGAAATACCTATCATGACTTTAACACTCTCCCCATGGCCTTTCTCACATATTTCCAATTTCCAGTTCACTATGAAAACAAAACCCACCTGCTAACATCGATCAAGCAAGACAATGTGACCCACATATATGATCATATCCATGAATGGAGGCGTCGGCGTCGCCTGATTCAGTTCACGATTGCTGATCAGTTGTTGACCGAATGGTTCACCAAATCCTCTTCCAAATAGAAGTCGGTCTCTAACACTGCTTCCAGTGAGTCTTCTCGTAATCCACCTAGCCTTGGTAAAACCTCAGAGGTCCACACTGTCCAGTCTACCACAGCAGACAAATACTTGAAAGGTAAGAAGAAGGGCAAAGACAAGGGTAAAGCCGATGCCCCAAAACAGTGTCCTCCTAAGTCATCTGCTGGTGATTCTTCTCAACAAAATCCTAAGTATTCATGCCACATTTGTGAGGAGGATCATTATTCTAAGGGTTTTCCCAGATGATCTTAAGTTTTTCATTTGTTCAAAGGGACCCCAGTTGTCCTAAAAGAGTCATTTCTGTCCCATCAAACCCAAATGGTAGACCAGCCTCAATCGCATGCTTCCTCAGGTTCACAAGTGTTCATGATGAGTATGCCTATCAATTTGGCTAGTAGATCAAAATATCATCAAACTCTTACCCATGCAGCAGGGAAAGAAAAAGAAGATACCCCTTCTTCTTCTACCTCGTCAAGTTCTGGTCCTCTTCATATAGAGTGACCTAACCCCGATTCCACTGTTTGACCACCTTCTCGAGGTGTGTTGTGAAATTCCTCATACAATCCCAACGCTCGCACCACTCAGCACTATAATATTGTTGAGGATTTGGCTCAGGCGCCATCAGTTATGTATGCCCTCGAGGTACTTAAAAGATGTTCATCTCAATGGAAATCATTATTTTCAGCTATTGGGGGTATTGATCCTGTTGATTCCAGTCTTATATGTTTTTATCTAGAAAACCATGCTCCATGTCTTCCTCATCAAATTGCCTTTCTCATTCAGGTCATCATCAATGAGAAAACCATTCATAGTACTATCATCGATGAAGGCACTTCTACCTGCATCATGTCAGTCACTTGTTGGAAGGAAATTGGTTCTCCTGCTCTAAACCAATCCCCTAACACTTTGGAAGATTTCAATGGGCGCAATTCGCAACCATTTGGTGTCTTACCCAACCTTGCCATTATTTTGGAGGGAAAGACAGTACACGTTGAAGTAGATATTGTTGATGCTAATCTCAATTATAATCTTCCACTCGGACGGAGTTGGACCCATGCCATGCATGTTGTAGCCTCCTCCCTGTTCCATGTGATTCATTTTCCCCATCAAGGGAAGATAGTCAAAGTCAACCATCTGTCCTTCTTTGCCTCTTCCTCCTCAGATGGAAATTTTTTGTATGTCAAGCACACCGGTGCTCCTTATGAGAGTGTGGGTGCAAGGAGTTTTAAAGATCTTGCATTGATGGGAATTTTTCCACTCCCACCTCTTCATGTTTCCTCTTTTAACATGATCTCGTTCAAATCTGATCCTTGGGTCATACCTTCATCGGATCTTATTGATACATGGGGTGAGGTCATGCTACTAAGTCCAGCCGAAATCAATTATGTGGATATTGTTTTGGCCTCAAGTTTCGTATCCTTTGATCATCATGTTTTGAGTTCATCTCTCGACGTGTTTTCTCAATCCCCGTGGCTTAGTTCTGGCCTGGCGGTCATGTCTATGTGTCTTGAGAAGTTCTCTTCTCTGTTGCCTATTGACATGTCAATTTTACCTGCCATTGTCAAGATCTTTCAACTAAGAGCACCTTTATCCCCTCAAGGATTCATGTTTTTTCTCCCTCCCTGAGTTTTTACAAATTGCCCATTTGCCATGGGGTTGTCATCTAACTCGTAACCCTCCCTCACCCAGGGGGCATGGGGGCAAAGCCTTATATGAGTTCTACTCTATTACTTGGCCAAGTCGATGCTTACTCATCATGTCAATGCTAAAACTCTGGTTTTCATCTATGTTGATTGATTACCCATGTTCGAGCATGGACTATCTCAAAAAGTACTATTCTTAGATGGTACTGGAGTCGTGTTTCAGCTCTTTTCTCGACCCGTAAATCTCCAATGAAAAGATTGCTGAGTATTTTTCCCTTTTTGACTCGTAAAAGAGAATAAAATGGGGGGTCTTCTTTCAAGCTCTTTTTCAGCTCTTTAAACACAAAAATATTGCCGAGCTCTTGTCATTTTGAACTCGTTAAAGGCCATGAGATGTCATGTGCCTAGTATACGTTTACCCCTTTTTCAGGCTAGGATGCACTATTTACAAAAAAGGTACTTCTTGACTGAAATGGTCAAGCGGTTCTCTCAAGTATCATTTTCTACCTTTTCGGGCTCGAGAGACACAAATGTATGAAAAGGGACCATGTGGAGTTTTCTTTTCCATGTCTTTTTCAAACTCTCTAAACATGAAAAAGATGTCAAGTTACCCCTTTTTCGAACTCGTTAAAACATCAAATGACATTGGATTTGTCGCCATGACGAACATGAGCTTCTCCTTCCTAGGGATTGTTAAAATTACTAGGTCAGATTTGTCTAAAGGATGAACTTACAATGCAAGCACATGTTATCCCCTTCAAGCTTGCGATCAAAAATAATTGGGGTACTAGCCAGAAATGGTGGGGGAAAATTGGAAATTTTATTAGTTGTGTCAGTAGCTCACCCTTGAACATGACACTTTATGTTTCATGTCGGTTTGGGATATCCTCGTTTCATCAATGACCTTCCTGGGTTGGGTTGTTCATTTTTTCTTCCATTTGATCTCTACCATGTCATCATGACCATCGATCCTATGGATCCCAAAGATGCCAAACTCTGGAATTGTGTCTCCGATATGTTCAAGAATTAGTCCCTCTACAATTACACTTACTCCTAATCCTCTGTGTCATCTTAAATCATTTTCATCCCTTTGTCTCATGTCGATGATGTGGGATACATCATGGCCCTACTTTGACATGGTTGCTTCCTGTCGACTTCAACTCATTATCCATGAAGCTGGCCGAGAGGCTCCCTTCCAGTACCTTAGAGTTTGCATGCCCTAATGGAAAGTTCTTCGCACTCCATGACAAGTTCACACCATTGGGTTTTGATTGGGTGATTTCACGAGTGTTTGACATCAGTTCCTTTATTCACATTTCGTGAACTATGCTGCCAATACCTTGAGAGCCATTGTCATTATTGGTGGTTCCTCTCGCGCTTGTTAACAGTTCACATCATTGATCGGTAATCAAGCTACGTCCTAGCATGTTCAACTTCAACACATTCATTCGCATGTTAAGATTTGTCCTTTGATCAGGTCGTTTGGAGCGCAAGACCCTGGGCTAAGATTACACAAGTCCAGGTTGCAAGGAAATGTGATATGGTCATATTCATATACATGTCTCTTTCATATGGATGGCTTCGACCATACCATGAGTTGTTATATGTGATCCTTCTGATTATTGGGTGGTTGTGACCATACCTTGGTTTCGTTATGATCCTTTTCATTGGATGGTTTTGCCCATGCCTAGGATCCATTTACATGATCATTCTCTTGATGGCTGCATCCATACCACGATTCATGTATTATTATTCAAAATTTTTAGTGATCTATATGTATCTATGCTTGCTTGTAGGTTTTCCGATTACGGACTTTGGTTCCACACTTCCACTTGTAAATCATTTCACCCCTCACTCTAGCTCGGCCTTCACGCTTTAGGGGCATCTGTTACATAGCATTTTGTCATTGTGTTTTTACTCCCCATCCACGATATTGGAGTACCTCTACAGTGTACCCAACATGCTTTCCTATCATGAAGAAACTCCCATTGAGTCCCTCTTCATGAGCAGAACAATTCTCTTTTGTATCATTTCCCAAAAAGATTCTATTTATCCAAGTTTACAAGACTGACACTAATGACCTGTGTCCTCCCCGCACCGATATGTAGGGATTACAAATGTTCCTAGCATCGATTGGATTGACTAAGCCCTTTCTCAGTCGTGTCGATCCTTTAGAAGCTATAGAAGCTTCGTAACGGAAGTTTGGTAAATGGTTAGGATGGATGGAGTCGAGGAGGTCAATTTTGGCTCTTTTCCCCTATTAATATGGAACTAATCTAAGAGATAAGGCCTTCTCCCATGAGAAGAGGAAACATCTCCCCTCCATCCAAGCTATATAAACCTCTCTTTTTCCCAAGCACAAGTTATCTTTTAGTCCTAATTAAGTTTTGGCTGAAGTTTTGATTTTGGAGTAGTCAGCAACCTACCCATTGTTTGTAGCTTTATTGCTTGTGTTTAAGGGAAAATTGTGAGTTTGTTTTCGTGTGAAGACTAAATGGAAGGGCCTTGAGACTATCATTGTTGAGGCTATCCATGAGATGCTATCAAAAGTGTGTGGGAACCCAAATATGTCAGAGGAGCACAACAACGTCAAGACATTGGTTGTAATCTCTTCTTGAACTAACATAGATGCAACTCTCGATTGATTTCCTACATGAAATGTCATCTCACATATTTATGGCTTAATGTTTCTTCACTTGTTAAGTAGGCTTAATGAAATTTGTATGTTATCACATTTGTTGTTTGTTGTTGTTGACTTGTTTTAGGTGTTCGAAGGAAGGAAATGGAAGATAGCTAGAGCAAGGAAGCAAGATCGTCACCAAGCAGAATAGCGTACTAAGAGGTAGGCCCTCTTATTCGATTCTAGCCTAAGGATATCTTCCATAGATTGTCTATTTGTGGCTAGACACGCTCTCTTGGGCTAGAGGAATTGTTTGTGTCTGCACTTAGAATTTACTTGCACCACAATGGCTTATTTGAATGAATTGCTTGTTTGCTTAAATATTATGAGACTCCTTATTTAAGATGAAAGGTGCTTCAATCATGTCTTCATGTTGCAATTTTATTATCTACAGACTCCTATGATGCTTGCTTCCTTCTAGGGGGAATATTATTATCGCATATCACAATAATTCTTTCATGTGATGAAGAATATTTTTCTAACAGTGGATCTTGGTGATCCCTTTATGTTAAATGATTACTTCCATTATGCCAATTAGTAGCTACATATACATGTAAGATGAATGTATTGTGGAGTAGCTAAATGATCTAAATCCTTCTATCCTTGCTTTTCTCAAATGGTTGCTTCCAATGAGATGCAACAATTGACTATGTAGACTCTAAATTTACCAATTATATATATGCTTCTTCTTGAAGCCATAAATTTTCTACAAAATTAACTATACAAGATACTCTAACTACTATCTTCTAATGAAAAGAAAACAAATTGCTAATAAACCTAGTAGATCTTTAGGATCTTCATTTTTTGGCTTCTTTTCTAGTTCTTCATTTTCTTTAGTGATATGGGCTTCACTCCTTTATTTCCTCTTAAATTTATTCTTATTTTGAGGATCCTTAGGAAAATATCTTTTAAAGTGACCATATTTTGGATATATCTTCTCTTCCACGTGGTTGATTTTCATTGTTCTTATTGTGTCTTTGACGAGGTTCAAACCTTCCAAACCTTCCATTCTTATTCTTTTATCTAGAAATGGAGGATTGCAACTTTTCATTGGGTTCAGTGTCATCTTTCACTGTCAATATTGTTTCTTCTAACACACATAAAGACCATAGCTCATCGAAATTTGGAGTGTCCTTCATAGAGTATATGCTCGACACAAAATTATCCATCCATGGGATAAAGAATTGAGTATACAAATAGTCAATTTTAATATGAAACAACTTATCCAAGTCCTTGTATTTGATCCCTAAATTGTGAAACCTTCATAAGATATGAAACCAGGTCTTCATCATTTGATTCCCTTATAGTGTATAGTCGATTCCTTAGAGATGTTTTCTGACCTTAAGTGTTGATTGAGTATAATTTTAATAACTTGTCATAAATGGAATAAGATGATCTTTGATGGATTCAATGAGAATTCTTTGAGCCCTAACTTCTCCTTTAGAATAATTGGCCCATTCTTCAGTCTTATCCTTCTCTGGTTCTTTAACTTTTCCAAGAACATAGTCCATGACTTCATTTTCTACAAGTATCAAGTCTATTCTTCTCTTCCATCCTTTTGATGACTCATCTAGCTTGTTTCAATCTTTACAAAATGAAGTCATTTGATTTGAAGATTGATACATAGAGAATACTATAATACTTACTTGTCAAATAAGTGTACTTTTTGATGTTGATGTCTTTGAATATCTTGATTCTCCAAAGACCTTCCAAGAGACTTAAAAAAAATCCTAGAGTGATAACTTCTAGGATGGATGGAACAATGGTGGGTTAAAGTTGCTTCAAATATGAATGGTGTTGCTTCCAAGAGTGTAAATAATGCTCCCATGATTGATTCTCCTTAAGTGATATATTCTAGTAGAGATGTCTTCAAAATGGATGATGGAGGAGAGAGTGAGATGATGATTTGATGTCATAGCCTTCCTTCAAGATGAATGATTATCCTTCAATATTCTCCTCACCTTAGCTCTGATACCGTGTTGAGAAATAACTAGGGAAGTAATTAAGGTTGATTTATCTTTACTTGATAATTGTGTGTGACTGTGTATTGGCTGCTTATCACTTTTATTATGTTTTTTTCATCAAACAATTACCAAAATCATAAACTATGAATATCACAAAAATCCAATGACCACAAGATATAGGCTCCAAGCTAGGGAAAAAACCCTCCAAGGGGAAAACCAAAAAACAATTCTCTTCTTATAGAATGAGATCAAAGTGAGAAATCCAAGACCCAAATACCAAGATCAAGACTTCCACAAGATCCAAGTCAACCCCCCTTTAATTATTCTATAGAAATTCAAAGTCAAATTGAGTCAACAATAGTCCAAGCTCTCCAAACTAGGTCAAACTTCAAATTTTTGTTAATTTTTCTTAGGGCTATATTGTTATTTTCTTTAGATAATTGTGTTTCTTAATTTACATAATAAATTCACCCCAAAACATCATAACATTACTCATCTTTACCACATTATTCAACAACATATGTAATTATATAGAAGGAACAATAGAAGAATAGCATTCACACATAGATACACTAGGATTGATCTGAGACCAGGGAAAAACCTACTACAGGGAAAACCCTTTCAAATTCTTCTTCTTATTATATTATCATAAAATGTTTAGCTAAGAGAGAGTACAATGATCAATATATCCAACCACAAAACTATCTAGAAAAATTAGCTAGTCAACATCTAAGAGATGAATCCAACAATGCTAATAATAAAAACCCTAATTCAAAAGTGTGCAACCAACTATCATTGTTTGCAGTCAACTTCTGAATTTTGCGATCAACTGACAAATTTTACAGTTAACTATAAAACCCAAACCCTATTTTCCAACTGCATGCAGATAATGTATGTGTGTGTGGTTGAAACCTTCCAACCACACTCATAAGCCTGCGTGCCTTTGGTTGCAACCAAAAATTTCTTATGTCATCCCTACAATTGGAAACCAAAACCCTAGTTCTCATGTGCGAGCTTTGGACCCTACGATTACAGACCTGTATGAACCAATCTCTACGAACCACCTCATACCTATGCGAGCCAAACTAAAGAAAGAAGAATGATCGTGATAATGTCCAAATGAGGGTCACTGGACTTGTATTTATAGCCATCCAAGAGTGTCTAATTTCTCTTTTGGACTGACCTGCCCTTTTGTGTACATGTCAGCTTTAATTCAAAAATAAACTTTCCCTTGTCCAAATCAAGTGCTTCAAAAGTCAAAATTAGTCCTCTCAAAAAGAGGAATCTAGTCACATGATTGGAATTTGTCACTAAGCTATCAAATTAACACTCCCTCTTAGTGAGGGAGAAATTCCGACTGCATCACGTAATCATTTCAACTATCCAGTTATAAAATCATATCTTATCTCAAGTATCTTGTCATCAAATGTCGCCATTGCTCATCTTTGCTCATCTTTGTTTATCTCTTGCTTGTCTATGCTCTTATGTTGAACACTCTCGAATCTAAAAGAAGAATAATTTTAAATCAGATGGAAGCCCAAGATATCACCCTCTATACATCAAGGACCCACTACTACCACCTGAAATCACTGTTAGCGAGGAGCCTAATGCTACTACCCAAGAAATATCAAAGAACTTATCATCAAGGATCCTTGCTCAACTTGGAACCACATCATGGAGCACATCTCAATCCATAATCCAATGACAATGAGGAAGGTCCTATGGGACACTCTCACCTCATGTCTATGATAGTGGGGAAGGTCCTATTGGACACTCTTACCCCATGTCTATGACAGTGGGGAATGTCCTATTGGACACTCTCACCCCATGTTTATGGCAGTGGGGAAGGTATTATTGGACACTCTCACCCCAAGTCATCTCATCGAGCAATAGTTGAGATACAACTTACCAAGCAAGGATCACAATTATCTGATGATGCAATCAATGGGTGAGAAATCACTTGCTATATAAGAGGTAAGGATCACAACAATCCTATTGCATGTTGATCTTCCCAGCAATGACCCTAGAGAGCAAGGATCACAACCATCCGATGATGCAATCAATGGGTGAGATAACACTTGTTATATAATAGGTAAGGATCACATTGATCCTATTGCATGTTGATCTTACCAGCAATGACCCTAGAGAGTCATGTGGTGGAACACCTACATCATAATCAGCTTGGGTGAGATACCCAAATTACCAAAGGTAAGGATAACACACCCCCAATCTCTCTCTCAACCCATTGGCCAGATGAGGAATGACAATCCCAGCAAGCCTGACTTGTTGTTATGATGCCAACTATGGTATACTTTGCATATAGGTGGGGAGAGTTTACGGGGGGGCGATTTTACAGGGTGGAAGAGTATCGAGCTAGATTTATAAAGCTCCATAGGCAATATGGTTATTTGATGGTTGAAGCAAATGTGTATGTGTATATGTGGTTATTGTAAATATCGTAATGAGCTATGTTATAAATCTCTAGTATGTGGTATTTTGTCATGTTGTCATGATGTCTTGATTTTTAGCAGGTCTTTCATTGTAAATATTGCAATGAGCTATGTTATAAAGCTCCATGGGCAGTATGTTTTATTTTCAATAGTCTTGTTGGTTATATATGTCATTGAACACCGAGGATGGTGTTCCCCCAAGGGGGAGGGTTCTGTAACAACCCTGGTTAAAAACTCATGTAAAAATATAAATACCATGGTGATGGGACATGTATTCCAAGCTGAATGGTGGGCAAGGCATCCTAGTGGTTGTTCATTTGGTTGTTTATGGCTAAGGAAACTGGCAAAGGAAATGACTAAGGCATTAAAGAGGAAAAAAGGTATTTTGGAACATTTATTTATGAAAATAATGGAAAATAGGAGAAAAGGAAGGTAAGAGGTCACAGGTTGCATGTGAGGAGAAAATTGAAGGAAAATAATGGAAAATGAAGAAAATAGAGGCCTCATTCATAAAAAATCTTCTGAGGATCAGTGGGCAAGACTTGGTGAGTTCAGTTTTGGATTTCTCTTATTATTCTATTTCTCTCTCATATTCTTGGATACTTAAAGTTTTATTGGAGCACACTTGGGGGGTCTGGCATACTTGGATTTTTGGAGAAAGAAGGAAAAGGAAGAGCAGGACAGAGCAAGAGGGCATCAGTATCAGCAACTACATCATATTTGCTT
Organism: Pinus taeda; assembly: GCA_000404065.3. NCBI lineage: Eukaryota > Viridiplantae > Streptophyta > Pinopsida > Pinales > Pinaceae > Pinus > Pinus taeda. The sequence goes on along the minus strand of APFE031413739.1, from coordinate 80,530 downwards.
ATAGGCACTGAGTTTCATGTATGATTTATTCACTAGTTTTGGCAAGCATGGCACATGCATGTGGTTTCTTGGTCATGATCTATCACTATAATGGATGATTGCCTAGGTTGATAGTGGATTTGCTTATCCTTACCATTTTATAGATAACCATGGTGTTGTGGGTTTATTTGTTTTATTTCTAGTTGGTTCTCATGTTTCCTTAGCTTGGGTTGAGCTATTAGTTCCTGGAAGCATTGGTTGGAAAAATGATTTGGAGCCTTGTAACGGCTTGGGTTGAGTTACTAGTCCCGTAGTCTTGGTTGGAAAAACGCTCTAGAACCCTATAACAACTTAGGTTGATTTACTAGTCTTGTAGCCTCGGTTGGAAAAACGCTCTGGATCCCTTGGTGGGTTGAGTTACTAAACCCGTAGCCTTAGTTGGAAAAATGCTCTGGACCCTGGTAAAAGTTGTGGGTTGAGTTACTAGTCCTAAATCCTTAGTTGGACAAATTATTTGGAGCCCGATGTAAGTTGTGGGTTGAGTTACCAATCCTGGGAGGACGGTTGTAACAAACACTCCGGAGCCTTGGAAGTCTAGGATAGAGATCGACCTAATCTTGGTTTTGTGATGTCTGATCATGAGGTGGAATCATTGTTTGATGGGTTGAGGTGGATGGCCTCTGGAATCCCTGGATGAGTTTTGATTGATGTGTTCTATGAGATCTCAATTCATGCTTGGAATCGAGCATGGGGGTGAATAGCTGAAGAGAGATTTGGCTCAGCCATTCTATGGTCAGGTGGAATGTGGAAGTCCCATCCTAGGTTTGGATTTTGCATCATTAATGAAAGGTTATTTCGCCTTGTATCTCTATGAGCATTATGGTGGATTATATGTGGTTTATATGGTTGTGATTTTATTGGTATTTTTGTCCCTATTATGTTGGTTATGTATGTATTTTATGACAACAATTATGTATGGCTCTCATGTTATTACTTGTTATTGAATCATAAATGTATCTATGACCTAATGGATGAAGAAGAAGTTAATGTGATAAGGAGACAATGGTTCATAGAAAATATCATCTAAGTATGAGCCACTATGCTCAAATCTATTATTTACACCTACAAGTTACACATCTACTAAGTGTTTGATGAAATGTCTGTCATGTCTAATAGGGGTCTGGGTAAGGTCTTGTTGGGATTTTTTTTTTCTTCATTGTTTCCCTATACTTTTATTGATTTCAAGCTATCATTCCATTATGGGCAGTGGCTTGGGCTCTGAGCCTAAAAAAGTGGCTTAATTCTTGGGGTCGCTAGCATAGAACTTGCAAGTTTGATCCATAGTCACTAGCATGAAAGCCTATGAGAGAGACTTTGGGTCTTTGGTCGCTACCTTTGCCCATAACATAAGAGTGAATATGGCTTAAGAGGTCTAGAACAGCAGTAAGACCTAGGGACATGTTGCCTGTGTGTTTGACTTTTCTTTTGAGGTTTATGTTGATGTCGTTGGATGGTTGCGTGTGAGGTTCCATTGATTCCATTTCCTTAAGGTTACCTAGGAGGTAAAATCATATCATAGTAGCCTCTCATTGCATGTTTACCCCGACTGCTCGATTTCTTGGCTAGATGTGGGAGGAGGGTGTTACAGAGTTGTAACGGAGCATGGTTGCGCTTTCCTTGGGTTGTGTATTGGTCATGCATTCATGATTGGTTGTGTATGTGTTCCTTATGCATGTATTCCATGTGATTGTTGCAATTTCATGGTGTTGATCATGGTTGTAGTGATGTTGCCATGTGAAGGTTGAAGGTGTTGGCATGGAGTATGTCTTCATGTGTGTATGGTTGATTATTCATTGTTATGCACGTGAGTGTTCACATTTTATCAAGTGCACGTGAGGTGGTTGTTGTTGTCATGTATGAGATCATGGTTTGTGTAGTTGATATGGTCATGCATTGATGACTGGACTCTAGCTAGAATGGTGTTTATATGGTTTTGTACGCATGTGTTATATGTATATATGCAGTTGTTATGCATGTATTGTCTTGGTTATAGTTATGCATGAGTAGTAGGTCTAATATGCCTTGTGAAGTCATTATATGCAATTTAGGTCATCATGATGCTATTAGTTTTTATGATGCTAATGTATTGGATGAGATAGAGTAGGAGATGCAAACTATTAAAGTGAGGTTGCAATATTAGACTTTGGCGTAAGAGAAGACTGCCATACAAGTATGGTATGTTTGGCATGCATGTATGTAATTTAAGGATATTTATATACATTAGGTTTATGTACATGTCTTTTGATGTTATGGTTATATTCATGGTATATGTTAGTTGATCAATGTAGTTATAATCACATGTGTTGAATAATCAAGGATGGTAGTAACATGTGGTTGTATGCATTGCTATTTTCTTTTATGTTAGATAACTTGATGATCATGTTATATCTTGTTGATGAGTATGCTATAGGTTAACTTGCTATTGTTATATGATAGTTAGCTTGATAACTAGGTCATATGTTGTTGATGAGCATGTTATATGTTAACTGATTGTTGCTATATGTCAGTTAACTTGATAATCAGGGTTATTTCATTGAGATCTTGATGTTGAAATTTGGATTGGTCATATACGTGATGGTCATGTTCATTGAATTGAAGATATTGATGTTATAGGTATTGTGTTAACCTAGTTTGACCTATGCAGATGGTTATGGTTCCGATATTCAGGTATGAGCCGACATATTTGTGATATGGTGTCGTACTAAGCTATATTGATCGTACATATGTGATTGGTATCCATGAATGAAAAATGCTTATCATCTTATGATGCGAACATGTTAGTTAGTTATTGCTATGTATATCATGATTTAGGTTTGAGTTGATATGTTGTGAAGTTGCATCGTGCTAACCTAGATTGATTGTGTAGACAAGATAGCCTCCCCTGATATACATTAAGGTATGAATTTTCTTATGCCATATATTTGGTGCTTGGTTGTTTGATTATGATGTCTATTTTTTGTTTGAGTGTTTGGTGCCTAGTTGATTTATTTAACATGGTATGTTTGCAAGTTGGTTGGGTGTTTGAAGAATTGCATAATAAGAGTATGTGTTTATAAGGTTTCTTTCCTAAATGATCTTGTTTTAACAGGATTGTACTAACACATATGTGATGAGACAGTTGATATGTACTTAATTATAGTAGGTGACAATTGTAGCATTGTGTCTAAGGACTATGAGTTGACTTTGAATTATGACATGATTGTTAGCCTTAGTAAAGGTTGATCACAAATTCATAGATATGATTATCTTGATATTTGAAACATGTGGCTGACATGTGTGAGAAGTTGCAGGGTAACATGTTAGGTATTAGCATGACAAGGTAACACTTGATGTGTTTATATAACTAACATATGGGTTATGTGAGAATACATAGTAAGCCTCGAATGCAACGAGGTAAAAAAATGGTAAAAGAAAGGAATTGGACCAAAATTCCTTTGGCTATGTTTGGAAACCCTAATTACAAACAAATGAGTGCCTTGCATATAGGGAAGTCTTCTTAAGCTTGATTTTGTCTGACATTATGTGGATATGTTCTACAGTCATAAACATCTACTTGATAGGTATATTGGCCAGTCTCTAGTTGCAAGTGGATCTGTCAATGGAATTGGAATCCCTTGAGAGATGGCATGGATGTGTTCAGTTACAAGCAATGTGCGCAAAATGACAAGGTATGGTAACAAATGTATTGTTATATTTAATTATGCACTGACACTTATGTTTATATGGAAATATGATGCGGGGGATTGCATGGTGAAGAGAATGCCACGAAACCTTGAAGAAGGCTCGAGTTTAGCTTTCCTTAGGAACCATGGGGATTGCGTCATGGTTTGTGTTGCTAGTCTTGTGCTTTTGGTATTTTGGTGCTTGATTTCGGTTTTGTTTGCATCTTGTGCATGGCCATGCCACTTGGGTTGTGGTGTCATTATTCGTTTCATGGTTTCCTTCTTAGTTGTTTCTTGCCTTGCCTTTTATGTTTTGAGTGTCTTGGGAATTGTTTGGGAAAGAGGAAAGTTAATGGAGCTTGGGGAGAGTTGTGTGGTACTCACAAGTAATGTAAGACACGGATGAAGCTTAGTGCATGAGTAAGCATAGCAGAAGGTAAGATATGGCTGCATGTTGAACTGGTTGGGTCCATTAGTGTAAATGGGCAGTGGCAGTATAGTGATGAGAAAGGTAACCAGAAAAAGTAAAGTAAATGGATCCGAAGTGTCAATTGTCTTGGCTATGTTAGGAATGATTGTTCTCAATGTTTTGTATGAAAAAGGGAAGTTCTCTTAACCTTGTCCTTGATATATAGTATTTATGTTGTGATCATGATTTCTTTATGCTAATGTTTATATGATAGGTTCATCATGGATCATGATTATTTTATGTTAATGTTTATATGTACATATGTATGTTGTATGACATTGACTAATGAGATCATTATTACTTTAGGATGCATGTATGTATGACGTTGACTGATGAGATCATTTTTATTTTAGGATGTATGTATGTGTACATGTATCTATGTTACTGTCTGACAGGGTCATTGTTGGAGAGGTAAATCCCCTCTACGGATAGAGGCGATCCCTACTAGCACAGAACGGGTCTAGCAACAATCAAACAATGCTATCACGTAAGTTCCTAATTGCAAGTAAAAGGTAGGTGATGAAGACCTACTTGAGTTCCAACGCTTTTTTTCGTAGAAGAGACGTCGCCCACACTCCTTTGTCTTGGTCGGTCATAGTCCTCCACTATCTCCGTGAATGGACACCTGCACACAAAGAGAACAACACAAACACAAGCGTGAAATCTAATATATGCAATTATACATCAGTCAGGAAGGATATAATTCAGCATCAACCATTACAAGTACAATGAGAATGGAACCAAATGATAGTCATCTATTATTAATAATCAACAAAGGAGAATACAACCAACGTCCTGACGTCAAGTCCTCCTTTGGCTGGGTGCTCAGCTACACAAGTCTTGCAAAAGCTTGAAGGGGTGAGGGACAAGCTTTCTCTCTCTTTAGTGACAAAGTCTCCTTACTTAGGGAAAGCCTTATGGATACAAAGAAGGCTTCTTGCAACTCTAACCTTTTGATGTCTTCCTTTCAGCACAAGTATTGCCACAAGAGTCAAAGCTATTAGAACCAGAACTAGGTTGCTCAAGCCAAGGGAACAAGCTTTTATAGAGGAGAAGGAAGAGATAAGGTCAATCCCCCACAAACATGGATTTGGCTTCATCACTTGGAAACTTCCATGGAATGGTGGCAAACAACTTTCCATCCAAGGAGATTCGGAGCCAAACCATCCTCACTCAACTTGGAATCAGTTTGGTGAATGAGCTGGATAGAAACTTCGGAGGTTTGAGTGGTTGAAATCTTTGCCCAAACTGGTTGGCGCGATTGCGACTCTGAGACAGAGCGCCAATGGCGCGCCCTTTCTTTAGGATTTTCCCCATTGGCGCAGGCATAACACAGGGCACCAGCGCTAATGCAAGAAAGGGCTATTTTTAGGGGCAATGAGCAGGAGATGTCTTAAGGGAATATGAAGCTCATGTTTAGAGGAGAATAAGGCAAGTGGTTTCAAGACTTGTCACTTCTCACAAGTCCCAGAATGGGTCCTCCAAGATGTAGGAGAGGGGTAACAGGGACGGTGACAAACGGTGAAAATTACTGTGTAACAGACCATAACGAATAGGCTTCAACTTTTTACCTTCTCCTTGCATCCTTTCCTTACTAATGTACAGCCATACCTCATCCCCTTCTTGAAACTTGTGATCGACGCTATGCTTGTCGTGTCTTTCCTTGTACTTGCCTTGACTCTTCTCAAGCTGTTCTTGAATTTGCTGATGTATTTGCTGAATTCTTTCAATGAATGAATGAGCTTTGTCAATATCACTATGTCCCTCAATGGCAACATCTTTCTCAAGAATGAAATCAAGAGGTGATTTGGGCAAGTAACCAAAACAACTTCAAACAGTGAGTTGTTTGTGGAAGAGTGCTTGGCACGATTTCAAGCATGTTATGTATGTAGTGCAAATGTTCATCCCAAAGCTTGGGATGCTTGCTGCAATATCTCTCAAGAGGTGCACAATGGTTCTGTTACAACTTCAGTTTGTCCATCTGTTTGCGGATGGAAAGCAGTACTTTTCTTCAACTTTGTGTCCATCATCTCCCATAGGTTGGACCAAAAATTCCCCACAAATATGGAATCCCTGTCACTAATAATGGAAGTAGGCAAACCAAAGTAAATCCATACATGATGAAAAAATAATTCAGCAGTTTGTTCAGCAGTTATAGTTTTATTACAAGGCATAAGTATACACATTTTGCTAAAACGATCAACTACTACATATAAATAATCATGCTGCTTTCTAGATTTTGGAAAACCTCCTACAAAATCCATAGAGATGCTCTCCCATGGTCTAGAAGGTACCAGCAAAGGAGTATACAAGCCAAGCTTCCTATTACTAGGCTTGCTTGTAGCACATAATGAACAACCTCTTATGAACCTTGAAGCAGAATCTACCATGCGAGGCCAATAGCAATACCTCTGTAGATGTGCAACTGTTTTGCTTACACCAAAATGGGAAGCAATAAGAGAAGAATGAGCTTATATTATGACATTTATTCTCTCCCCCTGTGGTATACACAACTTTCCCAAATGAAACAGCAAATTGTTATGGATGTGATAGTCATTTTCCTCTACATGATTCCCTTTACTCAAGTTAGCATACACATCTTTAAAGTCATCATCAGATGCATACTGTTCTATGTAACTATAATGTACAATGGAATCATTCTTAAGTAAATTAACAACACCAATAATAGGCCTTGAAAGCATATTGGCAACTTTATTCAGAGTACCTTTCTTGTACCTTATTACCAAATGGAACTGTTGCAAGAAGCCCATCTATCTGAAGTGTCGTGACTGTTGTAACTTGCTTTGTGATTGCAAGTACTGTAAGGGCTGATGGGCGGTATGTATAAAAATTTCTTTTCCCATCAAATAGCGTTTCCACTTTTTTATGCTTTATACTAATGCATACAACTCCTTATCATAAGTAGGATAATTTACAACAGCACCATTAAAAGTTTCAGAATGAAAAGCAATAGGCTTACCATGCTGTAGAAGAACTGCACCCATGGCATAATCACTAGCATCGGTTTGTATCTCAAATGGCTGTCTCAAATCCAGTAATGCAAGGACCGGATCTGAACTAATCTTCTCTTTCAAAGATTCGAAAGCTTTTTTCTGCTTGCCTCCCCATTGGAAAGCATGCTTCACACTTGTCACTACATGCATAGGAGCTGCTATAGAAGAGAAGTTAGAGATGAACTTCCTCCAATATTGAGCTGCACCCAAAAAACTTCTTACCTCTGTAATGGTTTTGGGAGTAGGCCACTTCAAAATAGCCTCAATATTAGCAGGATAAATTCTCAAAGCACCTCCTCCTACCATGTGTCCCAAATAAACCAAAGAAGTCTTTGCAAATTCACACTTTGACATTTTAAGAAATAATTGATTCTTCTTCAAAACATCAAGTACTTTCCTAACATGCATGACATGATCTTCTCTAGACTTGCTGAAAATCAAGATGTCATCTAAGTAGGAAATAACGAAATCATAAAGAAAAGGACGCAAGACATCATCCATTACCCGCATGAAAGCTGTAGGTGCATTGCACAAACCAAACGTCATCACAAGCCATTCAAAGAGTCCTTGTTTGGTTTTAAATGTTGTCTTCCAAATGTCACTTTCTTCAATTCTTACTTGATGATATCCACTGTGCAAGTCTAACTTAGTGAAATATCGAGCATCTTTCAGCTCGTCTAACAAATCATCTATCGTTGGGAGTGGGTAACGATTCTTTACCTTTATCTTGTTAAAGGCCCTGAAATCAACAGACATACGACAAGTGCCATCTTTCTTTGGAATCCGTACAATCGGTGACCCACATGGTGAAGTACTTGGCCTTATGAAACCCTTGTCCAACAAGTCCTTGATTTGCTTCTTTATTTCAGCATTCTCCATAATATACATGCGGTACATGCCTATGTTTGGAAGAGGAGAATCTGCATGCAAATGGATTTCATGTTGAATCTCCCTCTTAGGAGGAAAACCTGTTAGCTCCTGAAATATTTCATGATATACATCAACTACATCATACATATCTGATTTAAGTTTTGGAACACAATTGTCAAACGACTCATGATTCACATCAACCTTGGGCTTAATCATAAGAAGAAAAAAATTATTACTTGAATTGACCAGCCTTTTTACCTATCCTACATTCACCATCGCTATATTTGTCTTCTTGCGATGAGCTCTCACAATGAACTCCTTGCCATCTTTGAAAAGATGATATTTGTTTTCATGGCGATGAAAGATAGCTTTCCTGTCAAACAAGTAAGGACTTCCCAAAACAATTCCTGCTATATCAAAAGGTACCACATCAAGTTCAACTGTATCAATAAAATGTGCAGTAATTGCAAAGCACAATGTGCACTTTCTTGAAACTTGTAAATTTGCATCCTTGCAAATCCATCCAAGTGGATATGGCTTCGGATGTGGAACGGTCTCAAGTTTAAGCTGCTTGACCAAGTCTTCTGATATGAGAGATTTTCTTGTGACCCACTATCAAAAATGTGTCAATATTAGTATGTTTTGAAATCACCCTCACATGAAACAGTTCAATTCTTTCTTCCTCATTAGGAGCTTGTACATGACAGTTTGAGGTACTAGTGCTGGCTTGAATTTCCATTTCTTTTCCCTTCAAGTTTTTCAAACCCATGGCTGTAATTTTGGTTTCATCACCTGAATCATCCCCTAAATCTTGTGGTGTAGATGTAGTAGCAGTAGTTTTTTGTTTCCCTTTGGATTTGTTAAATTGAGGTCTTTTTTCAGGATGTAATTTCCAACAATTTTTCTCGTCATGGCCTGGTTTAGAATAGTGTTTACAGATCACTTTCTCACTCTCCTGTTTGACAGATGCATTCTTTTTTCCCTTTCCCTTGGAGGTATTCTCTTTGTTTTTCCCCTTGGCGGGCTTGTTTCTACCCTCTTCAAATGTGTTTTTTTTCCCCTTGCCTCTAAATGGGTAGCTTGGACAAAAACCTCATCCAAGCTAGTAGGGTTAAACATCAAGATGGTGTGTCTAAGGTAGCTATGCAAGCCACCAATATACTTCAGCAACCTTTCCTAGGTCTGTAAATCTACCCCTAACAAAAGAGCTCTTCTCCTGAATTCTTGGGTGTAGTCTTGGACACTCTGACCCTTAAGTTGTCTGAAATTTTGCCAGTTCATAATGGCTTTCTACATGTGAGCAAGAGGATAAAATTGTTTTTTAATGGCTAACAGAAAGTCTGACCATGTTAAGGTAACCTTACCAAATTTCTTGATCTCCTCTTTGGTCTTGGCCTCCCACCAGACCAATGCTGCTCCATCCATTCTCAAAGAAGCCAACTGAATCTTTGTGGCATCATCATGCATATTCTGGATCCTCAAGTAAAATTCCAACTGCCTAATCTAGTTGTCAAGCTTTTCTGCATTCACTTCACCATTAAACATAGCTAATTCGAATTTTACATCAAGCTTCAAAAAAGGACTTTTTCCAGAGGATCTATGTTTATGCACAGAAGAAGAGGACGAGGATGAAGAGGAAGGAGGTGACGATGGGGGTGGTGGATCACCATTACCTCCATGTCCTTTCTTGGAATGATCATCATCCTTCTTACCTCCTGAAGAACCCTCTCCTTCCTGGGGATGTTTGGACCCTTCTCCAGCCAATTTTTGATTTCTTTCTTGGTACAATATCCTCACCATTTCAGTGAGGTCCAAGAAAGCCTTTCTTAAGACTCTTTCTTCTTCTCTTGGATCAGTGTCTACAAGAATTTATCCTTCCTGTTCAGACATTCTTGAAGCTTCTGCTGAGACTCTTGAGGGTGAAAATGAAGGCGAAGGTGATGGCTCTCTGGCCTTCCTTGACTGAGGATTCTCCCGTTCTCTAGTCAACTGTCTTTCCCCTCTTTTAAGTTTCAACCTGGTAAGCATCAATACTTGCAAGACAGTTAGAAGATCTTTACACAAAAACAATCAAAAGACAACTACACCAGAGATTGAATGAAAGAGCATTTATCTACTTTGCAATTTTATAACAAGAGCATTTCGAAGGCTTCCTGGCTCGTTTCAGGCTCTGTCTATAGCTTATTTGACTGCTTTTGATACAAAGAAACAACAACATGGCTCTGATACTAACTTGATCTGAAATTGAAAATACTTGAAAAAGGTTTGCAAGGTATTCAATTCAGTAGCAAACATGTTTAAAAGATGCCCATGTCTTGCAGTAAAGAAACAAATGAAATTTTCAGCTGTTCATGATCCATTCAAGCATAGCAGAATTATTTCCTTTTATTGTTTAACACATTAAAATGAATTTTTTATGCAAAACAAATCAACCACAGATGCAAAAGAAGTTGATGAAGCAGTTCACCCTTCCTGTGCTATGTCTGCTGGGTCCAAGGCTCCCAAATGGGCCTGTCCTCATTTTAATTAAATTCTCAAAATGAATTTACAGCTGAATAGAAGTCTCTACAAGTGAAATAAACTGTAAAAATGGATTCAGAACACATGAATCCTTTAGGATTGACTGCTGGTTCACCTCCAATGGATACCTGCAACCTGATACAGTTCTCACAATACTAGGCCCTGGTGGCTCCTAGAACTTCCCCGGCTCCAAAACCTGCGCAAATGACCTCTGATGTCTGAAAGACCTGTGCCAATGGCTTAAGAACGTCCAAAATACCCAAAATCAAGAAAAACATTCGTCCAAAACTGCCTTTCCTAGCCAAAGTTATGGCCATTTAATGATTCCCTCCAGTTTAGCCTAAAAGAACTCCAGATAACTGTAGTTGGGGCCAGTTAGCCCCGCCAATTATGGCGGGACCACCCAAATTTGGCGGTCTGCCAAGAATCCCGCCAACCTAACTGCAGCTAATTAATTTTGTCCTTTGGTTAGCTCCACGGGTTTATGGATAAGGCCCTTGGTTCCTGGGCGGAGGTCGTATGGAGGCGGGCTAGCCCTTAGGGGCTGGGCCCTTTTATTTCCTGCCGCAATCAATTTCAAAACTTAATTACAGTTTCCTCTGCCCATTTAACAAAGTCTGATGCATAGCCTAACCGTAAGGCATGTATTTGATGAACGGGAGGTCGTGGGATCGAACCTCACCGCCACCCATATTTTGGAAATGCGCCCATATGTTGCTGACATCATCCTAGGACACGTGGCGGTCTCTGGGCTTGCCACGTGGCGGCTTTTGATTGGCTCGCCCAAAAGGAATATTCCATGGAATAGTCTGTGGAATATTCTTTTTTTAATTTTTTTTGAAAATTCAAAAATTAAGGGTTATTGGGCGATTTTGTTTTCGACATAACGTTCACATACCGCGACCGTTTTTTGAACCGTTTGCAGCGCCAGAATCAGGAGGACGAGCTCTATCTGGTCGTTTAGGTTCAAGCCAATTCTGAGCACTTTAATATCTGATCATTTTACGACACTTGGGACATAAGCCCCTGATCAAGAATAAGGAGTAGTGCATCGTGGAATACCTTGACCAAAAACGTTCAAGGGTGTAAAATACCAAGGATAAGGTCCAGAAGCATAAACGAGAGGTTTTGAAATATCTGTTTGATCACTATTAAAAAATGGTGTATGAAGGGATTCTTTCTCTTCGTCTGAGGCAAGTTCTTCAATGCTAATAATACCAAGAGGTAGATTATTGGAAATAAGTATTTTTACTTGCGGTGAACGTGGAAAACTAGGAGTATATGCTATAGCAGCTGAAGGTGATTTAGGTTTAGAAATATTAGACTAAGGTTCTTTGATATCTGGTTCAGTTAATTGTGAATTCGAAACCTCTCCAGTATTTGATTCTGATTGAATAAATTTAGTAATTACTAGATCAATTCATTCTGAGTGTAAGTCTAGTTTCTGAAGTTGATCAAGTTTAGATTTTGTCACTTTAGGTTCTAGAGTAGTAGAAATGTTTGGTTGATTTACTTCAATTCCTATTACATTAGAGTCTATAACAGTAGAAGTTTCAGGTTCTTCTGTAGTCCTGGATCCTATTGATTTTGATTTTTTGGCTTTAATATTTTCTTACTGACTCAGTGTATACTCAAGGGGTTTCCCTAGCATTCTACGTGATTGTCTCAGTAATTTAGCCACGATGAAATCTTAAATTAATAATTCACACAAGATCAAAATTACACCCAAAGTCTCTAAAAAGTAAAAACAACCAACAAGGTAACACACGCTAAAAATCTAGGAATTCAAGCCATACAAACTGACTTCTCACAAAGATCAATAATTACTAGTTGGTGATGAAATTTAATGTCACAGAGATCAAGGTGAAAATATTTATAGATATAAGCGGTTGGAACCAGTTACATTGACAACCAGCTTAATGAAACATTCTAGGGCAAGTAACTTTTCTTATGCCATCTCAAGCAAAGATTACCCTCCAAAAAGTCCAAGTGAGTCTAGCCAACATTTGTTCCAAGTGCAACAAGACCTTCCCTCTGTTGTCACCTTACGTAAGAGCCCTAGGACTATGTTCAGTAATTTTACCAACTACAACAATTTTACCTAGGGGGGTAGTCGTAGATTGGATGTACACACAAGGGCAAAGTAACAAAGCTCAATCCCTTTGAAAGCTCCTCCACATGACAAATTGGAGGTTTACTTTCAAGTGAACCCAAGTACCTTTAGGCACCATTGTAATAAATGCAAATCACTCTATAATAGGTAATGAAGTGGGTACGATCACTTCACCAGATCTGACATGATCTCATGCTTAACTCATTTATAATAATAGATAATATTGTTTATCTATAGATTTGGAAAGTTTCGTCAGTTTCCTATTCCAAATCTCTACACATAAGCTAGTGTAGGTGGTAAGAACCCTAAAAAATATAAAATTTTAAGTTTATTTTAGTTAACATTGTGTTATTAAGCTATTATTTACTCAGTAGGTAATGAGAGTAAATTGTGATTTTATGACTTGACTCGAAATTCTAATGCAATTGAACATGCAATTTGTAATCTATAATTCAATGAAATCCTAAGTAAGGGAAAGTAAGAGTTTCTTTGATTTTTGAAATAAAATGCAAAACTCACAACTTCACCAAAAACTCTTTCATAAGGAAACCGATTTCACTTTGATGCAATCAAGATGCAGAAATAAACTAAGATTCTAGATTCTCCTAAAGATCAAACAAGCCAAAAATGAATTTTATCATTTATCACTCGAAATTTTGAAACACGCAGAAATCAATCAAGAGTTTGGAAAAATAAAAATTTTCCTAATGAATGCTTTAACTTAATGATAGCAATAGTGTAGTTGTGAAATATTTCAAAATTTAAAAGAAACAATTTCCTTTCATTATTTAGCAATAACAACTATTCTTCACAAAACCAGTAATTTATGAGAAACCCTAATTTGCAATTAAACAAAGAATTTGATCACAAATAAGAAAGATTGACAATGAATCTGGTGTATTTGATAGAAAAAGACAATAAAATAGTGATATTAAGAACAACGTATCTCGTTTTGATTAATCAACAAACAAGCCAGACAAACCCTAATCAATTTTGCAAAAAGGGATTAATTCCCAAAAAGACTTAACAAAGCACTCAAATAAGTCCATAAAAGGTATAGGAGAGTCACAAAAAATATAATGACACTTTTAGAAATCAAAATTAAGACTCTAGCTAAGAGAAGACCTAATTTTTCAAAAAACTCTAGGGACTACACATGTGAGTAGTATAGTTCAGTGCACATGCACTTGGTTGCCGAGGCAACAACTGCACAGAAGTGCGCTCTATGGATGAAAAGAAACAACATAGATTTGGGAAGTCTAAGAAAAGATTACAAATAAAACAGTCAACCAAAATATCTAAAATATCATCAATTTACCAACACCCATGTCCAGCTAAACAAAAGGATTTAGAAAGCAAAACCAAGGAAAGGGAAGAGAACAGTAACGTTCCCCAGTATTCTCACCAAGTTATTATGGCATATAAATCCATCTTGTTGACAATAGAAATCTCCCTACATCCTAAAGGAAACTAGAAACATACAGACATTTGAATAACTCTTTCCCTAAGCTTATTGCATTCAAATTCCAAGTACAATAGTAGGAGAATAGACCTCTTACCTATTTGCAAAATGCTTGAAGGAGGTCTTGCTCTATCTTGATGAAGCTTCAAAATGATTAAAAAATTCCTACAATCACAAACACAACAGAGATCAATGGCATATGCAATCATATCAATTCAACAAAGCTTAATCTAATGATCAAGGAGATTAGAAATTGAGATTGTCTTAATCAATACTAAAGAAGCACAAATCATTCATTACTTCAATAAGACAACACAATGAGAAAAATGATTCATTTGTTTTAATTCAAGGACAAAGAAGAGCCTTACAACCTTTTCCTTGATGTCATGAGGTGTTACACAACATTTTCTCACTGTCCCTGTACTCCCCATTCCTCGATCCTGGAGGACCTATATAGTGAACCCCATATGCTTTCCCATCATGAAAAGTATTCCTTTAAATCTCTCTTCATCTGCAGAACATTTCCCTCTTACATCATTTCCCAAGAATCTTCCTTCAAACTCAGTTTTCAAGACCGGTGCAAGTGTTGAGTTCCTTCCCTGCACCAATTTGCAGAGTTTAACACTAGGCCTAGTGCTGAACAGTGAAAGTGAGCCATTAATCACCCACGTCGATCCTCTTTTGGCAAGTTTTTAAAAATGGAGTTGAATCTTCCAGGCCTAGAAGCTTCGTGAATGGAATTCTGGTAAATGGTTGGGCTGGATAGAGCCGAGAGAGTCTGTTTGGGTTCCCTTCCCCTATTAAAATGGAACAAACCAAAGAGATAAGGCCTCTCCCATCATAAGAGGATCCATATCCCCCCTCTCAAAGATATATAAACTCCTCCTTTTCCAAGTTGAACTAGTCTTTTTTGGAGCTTGAATAACCAACAAGATATTGATAGCTTTAGCCTTCTAGTTTTTGTTTGTGAAGGGAGAATAGGTGTGTAGTGTGTTTGGTTTGGAACTAAAGGGAAGAAGCCTTAAACTTTCATTGTTGAGGCTAACCATGAGATGATAGTAGTGGTGTTGGAAACCGAATACGTTGAAGGAGACTTGCAACCTGAAGGCTTCGGTTGTATTAGATTCTGAAGTTTATATTAATACAACTAATGGTTTATTTCTTATATTAGGTGTCATATTACATTTGATTGCTTAAGACTCCTTAACCTTTTAAGTAGATTGAATTCGATTTTATGCTATCACGTTTGTTGTTGTTTCTTGTGTGTTTGTTTCAGGTATTTAAACAAAAGGAACCAAAGGAAGCTGGAGCAAGGAAGCAAGGTCACCATCAAGCGGATTAGCGTGATAAGAGGTAGGTCCTGTTATTTGATTCTAATCTAAGGAAGTTTACATTAGATTGTCTTGTTTGTGGCTAGATCCACTCTCTTGGGCTAGAGGGATTATCTTTGTCCACACTGAGAATTTACCTACACCACAAGTTGGTGACTCTGCTGGGGAGCCATCCCTCTCTTTTGATTGTTTTTCATTTCACGATTTGTGTGGACTTTTGTCATATCACTCTTTTGCTTTGGTTTTCTGTGCTTTGCTTGGTCTACTGCTTTGATTCTGGAATTTGGAGTGACAGGTATAGTTTTGATTTCTGAAAATTTTTATCTTCTCTTTGAATCCCTCAATCAACGCTATTTATTTCTGACAGCCGCACTGACTAGCGCGATTTACATTTGAACAGTCGCACCGTACCCCCTTGTGGTGCTTGTTGTTAGTTAGACAGTCGCACCGATACTTGTAGGTTAAAATCAGGGTTTCTCCTGAACCATTACCAGCATGTCTTATCCTCTTAGGTTTTGTCTCTTAGCTTGTTTGCATTTGTTCTCCCTGGCTAGAAAGATTCATTATCTTGGTTTGTTTGCTTGTTTGGTTAGAGATTCCACTACTTGATTTTTTGAGTTTTTGGATGGTTTGTGTCCCGAGGGAATCTAGGTAATTGTCCATTTAGTCATTTGTCTACTCATCAAATCAAGTTGTTGGTTAGCTTCTCCATGAATTTTGTGTTCTAGTCCTTATATTGCTTTGTTTTCAATTGAGCAAGGGTAAAAAGTTTAGTTTGCTCTTCTCTTGATTGGACGTCTCTTTTCAAGCATATATTACATTGCTCATATTGTTTTGATTGAGTCTTTGCTTGATTGATTTGAAAGGAGCTCTCTTTATCATGCTTTGTATTTGATTGATGTTGATTGTTTGGAAAATTTTTCATTGAAATGTTTATGTGAAAGATTCATTTTATCATTCCATTGAAAAAATACATCATTCTAGTTTGTTGAATCGATATGTTGCATTAAGAGCATCATTGAAAGCTAGAGATGCAACATCATCAACATTTGAAATGAAATGAACTTCTTTTGTTGTTTAAAGGACTATTTGAAGGGAATTTGATAGGAAGATAGGAAGTGGAAATAATTTTCGTTATTTTGTTTTGGAAAGTGAGGTAGCGAAGAGCATTTGATATGAAGATAGGAGTGGAAAGAATTTTCATTATTTTGTTTTGGAAAGCGAAGTAGTGAAGAGTCATCTTGTTTTCAGTTGCTTTTTTGTTGCATTGATTGTTTTATCTACTCTCAATTAGTGTAAAAATTCATCAAAATGAAAGGGTTTTGTCTCATATAACTGCATATAGGATTTTTTCGAGTCACATCGATAGGGCTTCAAAACTGAGACTTAATTTCAAGGTAAACCTTTAAAATGTATTCAATTAACATAAGGTGCATTTGAAACTAAATGCTCACATTTAGAGGTCTAGGCTAGAGATGTGTTCTGACATCTTTGAACCTAGTAGCTGTCATTCACTTCGGTATTAGATAGCACTAGTTCATACTTGTGCTCCTCGTACTGTCATGTATATAAAGGAAGACCCCACTAGGTTTGTGATCCTTTATCCGTAGGAAGACGAGTCTCTTGCCTTGTAAATATGATACATCGAACACAGCATTTGGGGAGATTTCCTACCCATACTTCTCGATTCACCAAAAGGTATTATGCAGTTCATGGTTACCTGGTAATCCTTTTTCCTAGATTATCTTGAGCAGTCATTTTGATCTTTTTGACTCTTTAAATTTAAAATATCATCGAGCACTTGTACCTTCGAGCTCATTCAAACTGAAAGTGACTAGAGTAATCGTTGCCTTTTTCTCAACTCTTAAAAAATGAAAAGGCATCAGTCTGTTTCAACATTTTAATATTTGTTACACTGAAATTTGTCACCATGACTATCTGCAGTTTATATGGCCCCATCAATAGCCATATTGTCCTCTTTGTCAAGCCCCATACCTCTGCTCTTCATGTCAAAACTTCAAAAAGAGAGAAAGTCACTTAAAACATGTTTATCTCTGGGTACGCAGGTTCTCTCTACCTTGCCTGCGTGTACGCACTCCAAACACACTGTACCTGCGTACTTGTACGCTCTGTAAGCAAAGGTTGGGTGCGTACCCCTGTAAAGGTCAAAAGGCGCGAGTTTCATCTTTAAAAAGTTACTTGTGGTCACTTCTAGCTTCTAGAAGAGTTTTTGACGTGTATTGAGCGCCTCCAGATGGTTCATGCACCCCTATGATAGAGGACCTTATCCCATCAAGAGAGGAGCTACCCCATCCAAAAGAGGGAGTATCCCATTGATGTTGGAACTGAATAACCTCCTCTAGAATACTTAAATACAGGATGGCCAGAGGAAGGGGAGGTTGAAAGCTGAACATTCCAAAGGGAAAATGCTGCTGGAATTAGGACTTCCATTGTTGACTTGTGAGGAGAGATCACTATCCTTTCTTGTTGCCATATTGGGAGTGGGTGAGCTTGTCAAAGTAGAGGAAATCTCTTGTTGGACCCTGGGAGGAGCTTGCACAACACCAAGGCTCAGGTTGTAATGGTTCCTTTTTTGTTTCCTTAATACAAATAAGTCCATTCTTCTCAATGATTTGTTGTTAATGAATTATTTCATGTACTCCTTGGTCTATGTGATGAATATGCTTTGTTTTATGAATTATTCAGGTGTTATGTAATCGTTTGCTTTGTTAGTGTATGCAGGTCTTAAAGTGAAGGAGGAGCTCATCTGGATCAGCAAGGCTGGACTGCTACAACAAGCGTTGGACCTAAGGTAAGATCGAAAACATTTGATTTCTCATAGAATAATGTGTGTTTAGAGAAGGATTGCTCTTGTTTGGTTTGTTTGTCACTAGAGAGTCTTAGACTCCTAGGGAGGTTAGGTTTGTCCGCAAAAATAACTCTTTCCGCATGACAAATTGGCGACTCTACTGGGGAATCCATTAATGTGAATGATTTTTCCTTTGATTGATACTTTGATTTGAGAAACTCTAATTTGTTTCTAGTTTTTGACTGACTGACTGTGAATTTGGGTGGCATAGCTTAGAGTCGAGTTAGATTTTCTTTTTCCTGATTTTTGAGAGTAGTACGCACCCTCTGTGTTAAGTACAGTGCGTACCTGTACGCACTTTTGCTTTGTGCACAGAGCGTACACGCACCTGTGTAAACAGGTTGTCTGCGTACCCTTGTCAAAAGCTTAGAAAATTTCAATTTTTTCGATTTTGCCTCTTATATTTTATTTTTAATTTGTTTTTACTACCCAGATCCACTAGTTACCTGTCAGAAGTCTTCATTTAAGCTTGTTTCATTGGCATTCCTACTTTAAGCTTTCATCAATTGGGTGTTTTGAGTCTCTTTTTTGAGAAATTCTTGATTTGATTTCCTTTGATCATTACTTGGAGGTTTGTCTCAGTCTTTACACAATTTTGCATCGTTTTGCTCTTGTTTTTGCAAAAAAAAATTCCCCCTAAATTGTGTATGAGTGTTAATCCCCTTTAAGTGTTTTTATTTTTTGATCTTTGGAACTCTCACCTAATTTTCTCGACTTGCACTGGATTAGTTCTTAGATTACATTAGAATCATCTTGTGTTTGAGAATTCTCGTGCATAGATCACATTTGCATAATTAGAATTCTCCTTTTCGGAATATGAATGAAAAATATGCATAGATTACATTTGCATACTTTTCAAGTGAATTGTGCGTAGATTACAATTGCATAGTTTACATTCTGAAAAATCAATCGTAGATTTAGATCAGTTTTCTTTGATTTGAATTTACACTATAAAAATAAAAGATTATGTTTTGGAATTGATTTGCATTAGTTTTTCTTGATGAAATTAGTGCATTAGAGAATTTGTTATATTTTCTCTTAGTGATCAATTTTTTGCATTGTTGGAAGTGAATGGAAACTCTCTCCTTACTTTAGTTAGGGTTCATCGAATTGAAAAGATTACATTATCATATTCGATTGCATTCAGTTGGGTCGGGTCATAACACCATTGGTTTCATATCCATTTACCCATTTGAGTAATAACAGCCTTAATAACACAGCGCTTAATTAAAATTCATATAGTAATTTTTACATTTCTAGGGCTCTGAAGCACCAATATAGATCAAGCTAGTGTCTTGGAGTAGGAGAGTAATTAACTCTCCAAGACTACAAAACCAAACAAGTAGCTTATCTTGTGATAGGATAAATCCAACTGTGGCATTTATACTCTGGGAAAGCTCCTCTTAAAGGAGAAGCACGAGCTCGTGTCCGAACCAGTGAGGGGATCAATCCTCCCTCGTTGGGAACGAAGCCAGACACGCACGTATTACAAATGGTAAACCTCAGATTATTGTTGAGGAGCCAGGGGATCACTTATCGGTAAACCTTGGATTGACCATTGTCAAGGAGCCGGTAAGGGGATTGAGCTTGTTACTCTGCCCTTGCGTGCTGTCGGAGTGTAGGATGTTCCCCCAGATATATTTGTTACTGTTGGTGACCTTACTGGCCATAATCTTAGGATTCTACCCAAGGTGACGGTGGCGGGAAGATCCCACTGTACCTAGAGCAGACGTCG